>JAGFNQ010009175.1:0-119747 GCA_024364735.1 Boesenbergia rotunda | reverse complement strand
TCTCCATGTTGCCTCTTCTACTCTGTGATTTTGCCATATGACTTTCACTAATGGTACCTCCTTGTTTCGCAATTTCTTAACTGCTCGGTCTATTATCTGAATAGGCCGACTATCATAACTGAGATCTTCGCGAACTTGTACCGTCTGTGGCTCTATCACCTGGGTGGCATCTGGGATATGCTTCTTCAGCATGGAAACATGAAATACATTGTGGATAGCTGACATCTCCTGAGGTAGCTCCAACTCATAAGCTACTTTGCCAACTCTTCTAGTGATGGGGTATGGTCCTACATATCTGGGACTTAGCTTGCCCTTCTTCCCAAAACGCATTACTCCCTTCATGGGAGCCACTCTGAGGAACACTGAATCCCCAACTTCAAACTCTAATGGTCTGCGCCGTGTATCAGCATAGCTCTTCTGGCGGCTTTGAGCTGTTTCTATTCTCTGGCGGATCTGCTGTATGGCTACGGTGGTATCATCTATAAGATCTGTCTGTAGGCCTAACTCTTGCCTCTCACCACCCTCGTACCAGCAGATAGGAGATCTACACCTCCGCCCATATAAAGCCTCATAGGGTGCCATGCCGATAGTGGCCTGATAACTATTGTTGTAGCGAATTCCGCTAAGCACAAGTATCTGCACCAACTGCCCTTGAAATCTAAGCACAAGCTCTGAGCATATCTTCTAGTACTTGATTAACTCTCTCTGTCTGACCATCTGTCTGAGGATGGAAAGCTGTGCTAAACTTCAGTTTGGTGCCTAGAGCTATCTGTACGCACTCCCAGAAGTGCGAAGTGAACCTACTGTCCCTATCTGAAATGATAGTCCTAGGGACTCCATGTAATCTGACGATCTCCTTGAGGTATAACTGAGCTAGTTGTTCCATGGAATAGGAGATCCTGATAGCTAGGAAGTGGGCAGACTTAGTCAATCTGTCTACTATTACCCAGATTGCATCATATCCATTCGTTGTTCTGGGTAGTCCCACTATAAAATCCACGGAAATATCTTCCCATTTCCATTCTGGAATCTGAATAGGCTGCAGAACTCCACCTGGTCTCTGATGTTCTGCCTTGACTCTCTGGCATGTCAGACAGGTACTGACATATCTGGCGATGTCTCTCTTCATCCTAGGCCACCAAAAACGTCCCCTGAGGTCTTGGTACATTTTGGTGGAACCAGGATGCATCGCATAAGGAGATCCATGTGCTTCCTCTAGGATCTTCCTTCGGAGCTCTTCTTGGTTCGGAACACATAAGCGATCACCGTAGTACAGTGTCTCATTATCTGATAGGTGAAATTCTCCATTTTCAGCTTCTGCTATCCCCTGCTTGATTTTCTGAAGGTCAGGATTTTGATCCTGTGTCGTCTGGATGTCTTCAATCAGAGTTGACACTAATGTCAAAGTGGAGAGCTGCCCAACTAAGATTTCCAGTCCGAACTCTGATAACTCTTTCCGAAGGGGCTGTGACATCGTGGACAAAGCTAGTAGGGTGGCACTAGATTTCCTGCTAAGTGCATCTGCCACCTTATTAGCTTTACCTGGATGGTAGAGGATGTCAATGTCATAATCCTTGACTAGCTCAAGCCACCTGCGCTGTCTCATGTTCAGATCCTTCTGAGTAAAGAAATACTTTAGACTCTGATGATCTGTGAAAATCCTACACTGAGCTCCATATAAGTAATGCCTCCAAATCTTGAGAGCGAACACTACTGCAGTTAGCTCAAGGTCATGGGTAGGGTAATTCTTCTCATAATCCTTGAGTTGTCTAGAGGCATAGGCAATAACCTTGCCATTCTGCATCAGCACTGCTCCAAGTCCTAATTTAGATGCATCGCTATATATGTCAAAGCTGTCAGTGGTCTCTGGAAGAGTCAGGAGGGGAGCACTAGTCAATCTTCTCTTTAATTCTATAAAATTGTTCTCGCAGCCCTCTGTCCACTAAAACTTTCTGTTCTTTCTGGTAAGAGCTGTCAGTGGGGAGGCTATTCTGGAGAAATTCTCTACGAACTTCCTGTAGTAACCGGCTAGACCCAGAAAACTTCTGATCTCGCTGGCATTCTTCGATCTGATCCAGTTACTTACTGTTTCTGTTTTGCTGGGGTCTACCATCACCCCTTCCTTGGAGATGATGTGACCTAGAAAAGACACCTGATCGAGCCAGAATTCACATTTTGAGAATTTTGCATACAGCTGGCTCTGCTGAAGGATCTGCAATACTGTCCTGAGATGCTCAGCATGTTCCTCCTGAGTTCCTGAGTAGATAAGAATGTCATCAATGAAGACGATGACAAACTTATCTAAGTACTCCCTGAATACTCTGTTCATGAGGTCCATAAATGTCGTTGGAGCATTTGTGACCCCAAAAGGCATGACTACAAACTCGTAGTGCCCATATCTGGTTCTGAAAGCTGCCTTGGGGATGTCACCTTCCTTAACTTTCACCTGGTGATATCCCAATCTCACGTCTATTTTTGAGAACACTGCTGCTCCCTTTAGCTGATCGAACAAGTCGTCAATTCTTGGCAAGGGATACTTGTTCTTGATGGTGACTTGATTCAAGGCTCGGTAATCTATACACAAGCGCATGGACCCGTCTTTCTTCTTCACGAACAATACGGGAGCTCCCCAAGGTGAATGACTAGGGCGTATGAAGCCCTTGTCGAGCAGCTCTTGTAGTTGCTCCTGAAGTTCTCTTAATTCTGCTGGAGCCATACGGTATGGTGCTTTCGAAATGGGATTGGTACCTGGAATGAGATCTATTTCAAATTCTACCTCCCTGTCTAGCGCTAAGCCTGGTAACTCGTTAGGGAAGAATGCTGGGTAGTCACATACCACTGGGACCTCTTCTAGCTTTTGGTCCTTCTCTTGTTCGGTATTGACTACATGTGCTAGAAATCTGGTACATCCTGAATCCAGCAGTTTCTGTGCTTTTAAAGCTGAGAGATATTTCTTGGCTTTTCTCTTGGGTTCTCCGATGTATTCAAACTGCACTCCTTCTTCAGGTTGGAATATGACTTTCCTTTTACGACATTCTATGGAGGCACCATACTTGATTAGGAAGTCCATTCCAAAAAATGGCATCATAATCTGTCATATCTAGTACTATCAGATCACCATAAAGCTCTGTGCCTGCTATACTGATTGGCACTGCACGGAGCCAGTGCGTGAACGCTATAATCTCTCCTGAAAGTAAGGTGGTTAAGAATTAGCCACTGAGTACATCTGGAGGTATAGTTAACTACTCTGCGAACGCCCGAGGGTTTCTGAGTTCCTGAACTGCCTTGACCTTTACTTTCTATCATGACTAACTTCTGCTGTTGCATACTGTTCAGGTAGTGCTCGGTGATCAGAGCACTACTAACTAGTTCTTCTGAGGTTTGTGGCCTATGGACGCCGCTGGCCACATTCAATGCTATTTCTGGCCTTAGCACCTTGAGCATTAACCTGACTCGCTCTCGTTTAGTGCTGACCAGTTCAGGGCTCCGGCGAGCCAGTCTATTGAATCTCTTCACGACTTCCTCTACTGATAGGTTACCTTGACGAAATTCAGTGAATTCATCATAATGTCGGTTAGTAACCCGCATATGAAAGAATTCTTTGAAGAACTCAACTTCGGAGTTGGCCCACATCATCTGATTTATGTCTCGCTTGGCCTTCACCCTTTCCCACCACATTCTAGCATCTCCTACTAGGCAGAAGGAGGCGCACTTTACTTTCTCATGTTCTGGCCAGTCCAGAAGCTCCATGGTACTCTCCAGGGTTTTGAACTAGGCTTGTGCATCCCACGGTTCACTAGTGCCTGAAAGGTTCTCTGGTTTGGGTTTCTGCCACTGAACCAGATATGCTTCTCTTCTAGCCCCTACTGCTGGGGCTTCTGGTGCTATTGGTGGGATTGGTGCTATTGGTGGGATTGGTGTTCTAGGTGGAACCTCTGTCACTATTAGGATTTCCACATCTGGCCCTGGCGTACCAATAGGTGTGGTTTACTGATTAGCCCTTAAAGTGGCTATCTCTTGCTGTTGCTCAACTATCTATCTCTGGAGTTGAGCCACTATCTCCACGAGATTAGGTGGAGTCACTATGTCAGTTGCCTCCTATTGAGGCTCAGTAGTTGGTGCCCTTCTAGTTGGGCGTCCTCTAGTCATTATCTAAATAACAGAGGACATACAGTTCATATTCTAATCCTAAAAACATGCTAGCAGATATAAACTAAGGTATTAAACATGCTTCCGTTAAACGCAAACAAGAACTGACTAGAAAACAGATAGCATGAATAACATGTGAATACTATAATTCTGAAAGAAAGAAAATATAGTAATGTGAGAGATACTTTTACTTGGAAGCTGCAGGTCTGATACTGATGTGTGTGAGGAGGAAAGATGGAACTTGCTCTGATACCACTCTGTAACGACCCACCTTCTGGTACTAAGCTTTAAGGCGGATCGCTACTACTACTAACTGACTGACTAATGATTTCTAATAATGCTAAACCAACTAGGAGAATTTAAAAAATTTCTTATTTTACTATTTACTGAACTAACAATTCATAAACATGTTGAAAGTACTAACTAGCTCAAAATAAAGCAAAACTTTTATTTTATTATCTTGGCAAGATTCGATTCCCCAACCTCTGTGTTGCATGGCTAAAGCACTAACCAGCTGCTCTACACCAGTTTTGTTTTACACAGTACCAGTCGACTGCTATATGCCAGTCGACTGGTCGGGCCACAGAATGTTTCTGTGCCTGATACCAGTCGACTGGTATTTTCCCAGTTGACTGGTAGTTCTGAAATTCCAATTTTCATATTTGCTAAAATTTACCAAACTTGAGCCACAATGTACCAAAATCATATCTAACAAGCAGAATGACATAAATAAGGTTCCATAACCATTCTAGGGCATTTATTACACGTTTTTGGAGGGTTTCTAGCATGTATAGCATCTTAGAAATCACAAAAACAACATGTAAAAGCATAACATGAATGTGCCAAGTTCGTATCAACTTCTTATTGAAACTATTCAGTATTCCTATCTAAAGGCATCCTTAGCTACTACATGTCATTCCATATGGTGCATTAATCTTAGAACAAGCATATCTTAAGTATTTAGCATGTAGATCAAAAGTATCATTTCTTACTCCCAAAGCGTAAACATGGGTCTAAATTACCCTATCACAAATAAATGACTCATGACAATCAAGCATTCATAAACCAATATTAAGCCAGGTAAGTAAACTACTTCAAGCATACTAGGCACCACGAACACAAGTCTAATTAAGTTCATACATGGTTCACATAATGTATATTGCGGAATAACTAAAGAAGCATAAAGAAGGATTATTTCTATGCTTTGCAAGTTCCGAAGACTTTTATTCCAACTCCACCATCACATACACTTTGCATCAAGCCCGCCGCCTCCGCTACTAGTGCTTTCCTTTACCTGTATCTGTAGTATAAGGAAATGCAAACTAATAAGCATAAAGCTTAGTAAGTACCATCTAGCCTCACAAAACTATAAAACTCAAATTATGCTTTTGTAAAACATGCTATGCACATACATGCTCATATCCATAAGAAATCATGCTAGGCTCATGCTAAAATACATATCATAGAATGTCATGGCATATAACTGAGACATGGCACATATTGAACTAGAACTAAAAAGTAAGCTATAGCATGGCATACATATCTGAACTGGAACTGAAACTAACATAAAACTAATTATTAAATTCACCACATGCTAATATGAATTTCTGAAAACTAAATATATATAGTAGGTGAAAGTAATAATCAACTGTTGTGGGCCCGGCAATGTACCAACTGTGCGTGCATCCCTAATAAACCCGAGGTAGCAAATCCCGAATCCATTAGGGTTCTACTAGGTTATCTAAACCTAGGGGCAACTAGGAGCCCATCCCATACTAGGTTATCTAAACCTAGAGGCAACTTGGAGCCTATCCCTGGACCGAAGTCTGGTACAATGCCAACTGAAAATAAAATAGTCTTTTATTCTTTTCTTTCCTCTTCTGATTCTTGCTTTTACTAAGGTTATCTAAACCTAGGGGCAACTAGGAGCCCATCCCGTTGGACCTTGGTCCCAATTATAAACTGGAGCAAGAATTTCTATTCTTTAATCCTTTCTATAGCATTAACTGAACTGAACATTTTAACAAACACCTAATGTGCGTTCTTGTTCATAATTTACGATTTCTAATCGTAAAGCATAAATACAAGGAAATAAAGCATATGAAAAATCAACCGAAACTACTTATACTGCAGGTGAGGGATACTTACATCCTGCGCTAGGTTTTCTTACGAATAAAAAAATCTAAAATTCCTGAGGGAACGTCGAACTACAACGTTCTTCTTGCTTCTTGGCGTTCTCCTCGCGTCTACGAGGGTCCCCGTAGAGAATAGGGCCTCTTGGGACCTTCCCTTTGTTCCCCTTTGTCTTGGGCGGCAAGAGAAGAGGAGAAGAGGAAGAAAAAATTGTGAGAGGGAGAGAGGAGGGGTCGCGTGCGTGAGGGAGGGCGTCGGCGTCGCTGGGTTGGAAGGAAATTAACCTAAAACTCGTAACTCCCTCTTTTATACTTATGGGAGGCGAATTTAACTAATTTCACCTTATCTATTGTTTCCCTTAATCTATTTCAATTAAAGCAAACCATCCCAGTTGGTCCGCCCTTTCTCCTCTCACACATAGGTTAAGGGATCAAATCCCACTTAATGTTTTTTCCTTTTTATCCCTTTTTGCCACTTTCGTTTATGGAAAAATTCTATAAAAATATCCATAAATTCGGAATAAATTCTAAGATATTTCTAAAATTAGTTTCGAGAATTTTTGGGCGTTACAATTTCAATACTTCACAATTGCACATGTAGAGATAATCACTAGTTGTGAATTCATCACAAATTCTCTTATGCTGTGAATTGTATTGCGGACATTCAGTAAATGAGTTTAAGATCTCAATCAAATATACAAACATGTATACTCAAATAGTGAATATTCATTTATTAAAATAAATGATTACAATCATAAGGCGATTGAATTAGGACATTTCTCTCATATCACTAACAGTATTTAGATCAACCTAATTCCCCAAAAAATAACCAAACTGATCCAAAACAACAACTACATTCACCTACTAACTCACGGCAACACGGTCCAGAGATTAACAGCCATGAAACTAACCCAAAAGCAAACCATTCAAAGAACAACACCAATCTACCTACATGCTTCAACGGATCAACATCAATAACCAATCTACCTCTAGATCAGGGTCCTTCTAACCATGCATCACACAACAAAACATCACAAGCTCAAAGAAACTAAGCTATAAACCATTAAACACAGATTCCCAACAGCGCATCCAAGCCGCAGGAAGAACAGTACCAACTCAAAGAAACAAACCTAAAACTAAAATGCTATCAAGGATCAACAATCTAAATAGAAATCAATTCCAGGATTACAGACACACACACCATGCGATCCAAGAGCTACAACTTCATCCTAATTTAGATTGATCTACACAGAACACATGCATTAGCCCTGTTCCGCATGATCAGAATGAAGCAACCCCGAAACCAACCATTCACAGAGCTACATAAGAAGAAGAAGAAGAATAGAGAAATCAAGATCTATACCAATAGCTTCATGATCGTACCTCTTAGCGCACACGTGCGTGGATCATCCCCTGCTTCGATCGACTCCGAATGGAACACAGCAGATTGATCAACCCAGATCCTAGCTACCCACTCCAATTTGCCAAGAACAGGTAGAGAAGAAGTATCAAATGTGAATAGCCCTAAATCGCAAATTCAACTCAAGAAATCAAATTCATCCGGCAATTAGGATAGGAAATCAAATTCCAAAACTAACGACGATTCCATCGCAACAAATCGTGGAAGAAGAGCATGATCAAGATCACTAACTCACCTTTACCGATCAAAAGAAGTGAGGGATCAGCGGCGACCAGCTCAGAACTCCCTCATTTGCGCTTCATTCCAATGGGAAGAAGAGGGTTCGCGATCTGGGGAGATGCGAGAAATCGTGGAGGTGGCTGTGGCAAGATCGGAGAAGGAGAAGAAGAGGGAAGAAAAGGAGGATGAAGCGGAAGAGGGGATCGAGATCATGCTTCGTGATTTGCCACAGGGAGAAAGGAACAAGAACTTAAGGGGTTGGACTTTTACAAAAGACCCCTCAATCTTGTTTTAATTTGCTTGAACCCCTTATGCTTAGATTTAAGCAATTAACCCCTTAGGTTTCGGGATTTTACATGTTGGATCTCTATTTTTGGAAGGGTTGATAATGTGTCATTTTTGATATCATGTTTCATTAGTGTATTGATGATGATGAGATTTAGATCAGGATAGAAAGGGGGTTAATTAAAGGGAGATTATAATTAGGATTTATCTTAATCATGTTTAGTATTTATTTAGCTAATTTGTTATTTTTATAAATAGCTAAATTTAGCCCTTGATACAAGATATTGATCGTTTGCGTATGTTCGATCACGGAGATTCTATAGTTTTCACACTATATTACGAGGCAGGTACTTCTTCTTTGTATCTATAGTTTATTGAACGTAAATGTATGGCTGTTTTATTTTCGAGTAGGCTGCTTTATCTTATCCTTATTCTTTTGATATCATCCTTTGATACTTTCATTGCTTGATCCTTGAGCTAATCAAAATTTATGTATATATAGTCTCACCTGTTGATTTCCTGATATGTAAAGTATCGTTTGTATACGAGTACTTAGAAATGATCATTAAACACAACTAGGGTTTGGTTGATATTAGATATACCTACCCAGTAGATTAGTTGTATGTATGTGGATTTTGGTATTCATTTATCACATTGTTGAATAGTTGTGACCTGGTTGATTATGCATATTAGTAACATGCACCATATTTGCATAGTTGCATGCTGAGAACATCGACTCTCTTATGGTTAAGCCCGTCGTCAATCATATAATTTTTTGTCCACTCAACCAGTTAGTGGTAGTGGTAGTTATTAGAGTATGAGCAACCACCCTATTGTGCCCCACTCGACCACTCATGGGTAGTGAATATTAGAGTTGTAGGCAAGCAGTTGACACCCTTTCTGTTGTTTTCGAGGGATAACAGAGCTGTTGGTGACTCCCCTTTTCCTATGATTTTGGAGTAGTTGGCTCTCCATCATCCTATCCACTCTACCACTTATAGTAGTGGTAATTATTGGAGTGCGTACAGTTGTCACAACCCTACCCACTTGGTCTCACAGATGTGATGTGATGGCGACTTGACTAGCGCCAGGGGTGACACATGTTATTGCATCATATATGTATTTATTGTATCTTACATTTTATTGTGTTTGCTGCATTTGTGTGAGCTATAATTGTTACATTTGATTGACATACATGTATGATTTATTATTGCATTTTCATTCAATTTTGTACATTCATATATGATATTCTGTTTCAGAGACTGTATACTGTTGCTTCTACCTATTTGTTATATCTTTTTATATGTCATACGTTTATTTATTTAATTACCTGCAGAGTCTGCATGAACTCGATCACCACCTTTTGCATCTAATTTTGTTTCAGGTAGTCGGTAGATACATGACTTGGAGCCAGGAGAAGATCCAGTTGCCAGTCTCATGGTGTACGTCGAACATTTTGAATTTTTTTCATATTTTTTTTATTTCTGCATTTGCTTAATTTTCTTATTTTCTTTATTAGACGGATATTTATTATTCCAATAGATTTATGTTTAGTTATTGAGTAAAGTTATGTTTATGTATATATGGACTTGATATGTTATCG
The DNA here is from genome assembly GCA_024364735.1 of Boesenbergia rotunda. Taxonomy (NCBI): domain Eukaryota; kingdom Viridiplantae; phylum Streptophyta; class Magnoliopsida; order Zingiberales; family Zingiberaceae; genus Boesenbergia; species Boesenbergia rotunda. The sequence continues at coordinate 109,939 of JAGFNQ010009175.1, read as the reverse complement.
TTGGATTTGAGTTTTAACAGGGATATGTATTTTGTTTTCTTACAATCTCATATACTGATGGAGTTTACCTTAAGTGTAAGTTGTCAGCCGTATTAGCTGAGTCATATTTTTTATTTACGTGAAATGTATGTTTTAGATTGTCCGTCATACAAGAGAGATGTTGCCCATTTTTCGAATAAGCATAGGCCCTGGGAACATGACATTGGGTGTGTATGCTTTCCACTTACACATCCATACAACTAACATAAGTTTAACTTCCGCTCAGTCAAATATGTATTTCTCAATTACCACCCTTCTCATAAGGGTTACAAGTGCCTCCATATATCAACAGGATGGATATTCATCTCTCATCGTGTTCAATTTGACGAGATGATTTTTCCTTTCATTGCATCACCATCGCCCCTTGTCAAGTTATCACCTTTCCCTATCTAGTACTTATTCCTTCTCTTTATAGGTTGCAACACGATCTCCTTTCCACTATTAGTGATTCTCCATCCTCGGTGGATCTTACTATCAATATATCTATCTCCTCAGTGACTCCCCTTAACTACATTCAGATGACTCCTTCCTACCTTACTTGTCTATGCTTCAAAGTCCGGCTTGAAAGAACCTTTTTAGTTAAACAAAATTTTATTTTCCAAGATATTGTTTTCATTGATTAATCTCATCTTTGATGTTATTATAAAAAATGCAAGAGTTGAAATAAGGGGAAATTTTCTTAAACTCCTCAATTCTAAAATTTTTTTTGCATGCAGTCCCCATTCAAAATTTTATTTACATGCAGTCCTTGATAGGATTGACAAGACAATTCTGTGAGTATTATTTAAATAAAGTTGAGTATAAAAGTTAGAAATTTGAGTATGTAAGGTTGTATCACACCGTTTGAGACTCGTAGGCAGAGGAGGCAGCCCTCGCTCCTCTAGCTCTTACGGCTAGTGCGAGTTGCTCGTAGTCCCTTACAAGGGGCTTCAATCTATACCCTTACAAGGGGCTTCAATCTATATACTTTCAGTAGTTTAAGTAAGGGAAAGAGAGCCAGCTAGCCCAACAACTATAGTATAGTGTGTACCCGAAACGACCCAACAACTATCTATAGTATAGTGTGTACCCGAAACGAGATCGGAGTAGGAACGGAGTAGGAAGAACATGAGCGTTGGAGATCGGAGTAGGAACGGAGTGGGAAGAACATGAGCGTTGGAGATCGGAGTAGGAAGAACATGAGCGTTGAAGTTCTTTTACCCCACGTGTAAGGTAAGAAAGGCTTCGCCGAAGGAGAGGTACTTATGGCAGGCTGCATCCACCACAGTCTTAATTTTAACTCTTTTATATTCACTTTTCACTCTTTTATACTCATTTTTCATTGATATATACTCAATTTTCATTGTTTTATACTCAATCCATCAGGGAGTAAATGTAAAGAATTTATCAAATGAAGAGTGTAAGCAAAGATCAAATGGGGATTGGGTCGTTGAAATAACTTGGTTTACTCATGTCCTTTGAATTAAAAATTCTTTCATTAAAATATTAAATTCTGAGAATAAAAAGGACACTGAATATACATATTTCGAAAAAATTAATTACACTTGTCGATACCTCTGTGGTTTGTCCTTGTCGTTGTCCCCATCGACCTCACAGGGTGATGAAAGGGGGCAAACATGAGAAGGGTCACTACAAGAAAATTGTCATATACCCACAGTAAAAAATCATAGGTAAAAACATGAAAATCGTGGGTATAGACCTCAAAAGCCTATACCCACAGGCGTTCAGGTCCGTCATTATTACTATGCCTTTACCGACGATTTTTTTGCCGTCAGTATAACATATAGTGACGGTACTCATTACCGTCAGAAAATACCTCGACTTATACCTACAGATTTCATTGTGTCACTAGATGTTTTAGTGACAGAACTAAAAACCGTCATAAATAATCACCAAGTAATTGCCCACGGAAATAATTCTATCATTACATACTTTAGTGCAAAAATATTTTTTCTGTGGGTAAAGCTTATAGCGATATGATTTTTAATTTTCTGTGCGTATAGATTATAGCCACACTTTAGTTAAATTTAAATTTTTCGTGGGTATAGATTATAGCCACACTTTAGTTAAATTTAAATTTTCCGTGGGTATAGCATATAATGATTTTTTATTATAGGTAAAAAAATTAAAATTTAGAATTTAATTTATATATTTAAATTTATATATATAAGAATAACAATCATGTTCAAAAAAAAGGCTTCAATGATATTAAAAATAAAACAAGTTCTAAAAAAATAAGTATCAATATTACAATAACAAAGTTAGTACCAATAAATAGATTTTCACAATAACAATATAGCGCAAAAAAACCCATCATTAAAAAAACTCCACAAGTTTAAGACTTCTCAGGAAAATTCAAGATTGTCTCATGAATTGCGGCACGCCGAGCAGCATCATAAACTTGAAAGAACAAGGGATGAATCTCTAGTATTTCCACTTTGATGGTAGTTACATTGGTAGTCAGAAGAACCAACCTCCTCCTCTGTTGCAGACAACCAGCCATAATGTATATTGTGAAATATAGTATCATTGAACAGTACCTGAAAAGATGAAATCTGAGTACCTAAATTTCACACTTTAAATAATTCTGATTGTGAACATTTAGCAGCATTATCATGATACGCTAAGCTACCCAAGGAAGAACTAGAAGAACTAGTGAAAATATAAAATTGCATGACCATGTACTTTTATGTAATATCATGACATGTATATATCTCAGATCATTTGATTAGAATATTTTCATAATTCTGAAACATTATGAAAGACAGTGTCTTAATATCAAGGGGCATCTAAAATACTTTCATTAATAGCAATGTGAGGTAAGTGAGATCTTCACACTAAAAAATATTATCTGATCTTCTAATGGAAAAAAGCTAGAACTTGGTTGCTGGAGAAATATGAAGTTACTGGAGATCTTCACATTATTTTAGAAGGCGAAATTTATTAGAATAAAGAAAAGCATAAGGAATAAAATTACTAATTGAATGATAAATACTTCATGACCTAAAAGTTAGAACTTGGTTGCTGGAGAAATATGAAGTTAAACCATATTTCACAGCTTGAATAGCTTTTTTCCACACTGCCAGCAATCTACCTTGACACAAAAATCTCACAAAATTTTCCATTGTACAAATCTACGCTAACAATGTTACTAGTGATTATGCACAAAATTGGGATGTCATATGGCAGTGTTTTGAACTTCCCTACCATGTATCATCATGTAAATCAGTAATAACTCATCATCTGTACAAGTAATAACTAAATAGTTGTTGCCAGGAATTTGTTGAAGTTTACCAAAGAAATTAGACCAAACATGAAAGCATATGTGATAGTCGTCTAGAATAATAACGAAGATTGTTTCAAATAATGATAGTAAACTATAGCAAAAAATATAACATAATTGTGCAAAAAATAGTAACATACCTCAGCAAGAAGTACAACAACGACAACAGAAATGCAAGGTATCTCTTCGGAAAGTTGAAATATAACACAAATGACAGTAAAGACCTGGAGATCTTTTAACTACAACCAGCAAAGTGAAGAAGCACATAAAATCTCATAAGGCATAAATATAATTAAGGGCGACAGAAATTCTTAGAAAATTACAATCAACTACCAAACCTGAAAAGGAAGTGAAGCAACAAGTGCTTCAACTGCAAGAATTGTGCTTAAGTGTCCACCCCACCGGAGATCTATATCCATTGTAATTTGACTTTTCTTGAGACTTTGAACTCGGATACCTTTGAAAAAAATAAATGTATCAACTACAATGTACAACTTAACTAAGTTGCATAGCTAATTTCAATAGTTTATGTTGTTTGAAGTCTCCTCCTGAATCAAAAGTCAGAATAGTCAAGAAGATGAAAAGAATCAAAAAGAAAACAGTATCATTCATACTAGAATCAATCAGAATAGACTCACATCGGAAAAAGTTTCAATTCACCATGAACAAATAAACTAAGCTATGAAGCTTAATGGAAAGAATTAAAAAAGTAAAACTCATAAACTCCCATTTTGTCATAACTAATTACTATTTCATTGTGAAAACAAAATTCCTAGATGGTAAAACTAATTCAAAATCTGTCAGTGAGAAATAAACACTATGATAAGAGTTAAGAGTTATATTTTAAACAACAGGACAATAGAAACAATTAAGGAAGCATATAAAAAATTATTAGAAATATAGCTAGACTTCCTATACAATGGAAGCATATATAAGTTTATTCAAAATATAGATGTTTAGAACTAAAAAGTAAACAAACCTTCAATTTTAGGTGGTACAGTCCCAAGAGACAACTTGCTGAATTTAAGCGAAGTTATTCCTGTAGGACGATAATCATCAAGTAATGGTTCAACTGTTTCCCTGATTATCAGTGTTGCTGCGTAAGACCAAGTAAAACCTATAAGTTAGTATGCGATTATAATTTGATAAAATCAAACACTAGCAACTAGAAATCAGAAGATAAATACTATTGGATAAAGAAAATAACTAAAAACATATAAAAACTCATAAATAAAAAAAATAAAATCTACGACAGTAGGATTAGCACCCAACTGTTGACAGTCAATTACAAAAGGATAATAAAACAACCATACATTTAAAGATAAACAGAACTATAGAAACAAGCAAGAAGTACTCACCTTCGATGTAGTTGTGTTGAAAAAAATCTTGCGTCAAGAAGCTTATCCTGAATCATGGTCCTGTATTAACATATATAATTTAGCCAATTAATTACATTGCAACCAATAGCTAAATCAACTCCCAAAATCAACTAAAATGAACCCCTAACTGCTTCGATCCCGAGTTAACTCCTAATTATTTCGATCATTAATTTACCTAATTCGTGACTAGGTCGATTAGTCCCCAGTTTAATCCATCACGTAACTCTGAACAAATCCATCATGCATAGTCAATCTTCAAGAATCTCAATCGATTTCTTTACCCAAATATTAATCCATGTATCAACAAATCCACATCAATAGATCATGAATCAACATTCCTAATCCATCTAAACTGCATGAATCAGATCAACCATCAATATCTTTATTCCCAACTTAATATCACATAAATCATAAATTCCCTCCATTATCTAAAACTAACAAGATTTAATTCAATCGAACCCAAAAACCTATAAACCGATTAAGTATTGAAGCCACAGATACCCTTTTTTTCCTCTTGCGACACAACAATGGTCTGATAGAGCTGCGCTTCAAATAGCAAGAGCTCCTCACCTTCATACCTAAAATTTCGCCGGAAATGATTCCACAAACAGATCGCCCATCCCAATCACAACCGCAAGGAGGAAGAAAAATCACGATTTTTAGGCTTGTGGCGTTGGCTCACATCGGCTCGCGTCAGCTTGGATCGAGGGAGGAGCCCACTAAGAGGAACTGCCGTGGCGGCAGTGATTGTTGCGTGAGGATGAGAAACATATGCGAGCTTTCGGTGTTGGGGAGAAAGAGAGAGGTTGCGCAATGATGGGTTGCGTCGATGCGAAGAGGAGAGGCTGGCTCAACTCCGGTGAGGATGGGTGGCGATCGGCTGGGGAGAGGTTAGCGACGTCGAGCGAGAGGGAGAGGAGTAAGAGCATCCACAGTGGTAGGAGCTCCTCCAGAGCTCCTTCGTTGCCACATATACGCCACGTCAAAAGTAATAAACCTCATATATCTCTCCACTATCAATAAACCTCTCAACAACTCCTTCATGGGTCCCACACTTTTTTACTATATATTTTTTATCTATCTTCCATATTCTACAATATAGATAATTAAAATTTTATAAAATTTAAATTCATAAATTACTATAATTGAATAACATTAATAATTAAAAACATTACATAAATATTACAATGCATGAAATAAAAAATATTACGGTAAACACATCTACACTAGGTCACGTCTCTCTTTAATTTGTTCAATCATTTTCTCATGTATATAAAGTTGTCCTGGCGTCATCTCACTAGTATCCTTCATGAGAATTTCATAATCCTTATGAAAGATCTCGGCTTCTTGCATAGCCATTTTTTGCATCTGATACGCTTTAATATCTTGCCATTCTTTGTCGATATTTTGTTCCATTGTATCACTTTCTCTGATTTTGGATTTGCCCTTCCTCTTTGCTGCCTTTTGCCCCATTGGACGAATACGGACCTCAGAATCATCCACATCAATGCTTGTATCTGGATTTGATGCTGAAGTGTTCTCCCCTGAATCGGATGTTCTTGCCTTCTTGTTGGAGTAACGATTAACTGATTGTGGAGCATATTTCTCATATTCTCTGAGAACCCTCCATACATGTATATACCTGAATTCTTTATTTTTGTTGTTGGCTTTCCACATATTCAGTGCATTCTCCAACACATTCTCATCACTCCAACCGCTTTGACGATGAGTATAAAAATTATTATAAATTGCAGAAAATTCATTTACCAGTGGTGCAAAATGATAGTAATGTGATTTTAGCCGCTGATGGCTTCTCGTCAGAGTTCTAGTAGGTCGATGCTTGTTATAGTAATCAGCTATACGTTTCCAAAAAGCTTGATCCTTATGGTCATTACCAATAACTGCGTCGGTGCTGATAGTTGCCCATGACTTCGCAAGGATCACGTCTTCATCGACAGACCAAAATCTTCGTTTCGGATCATCCATCTCTTGTTCAACTTCACGCTCTTCTTGTGATGGGTGCAGGGGCAACTGAGTTGCTGGAACGGATGATGGCGTCAGAGATTCTTTGTCGCTGCTAGATAGGTCGATAGTAGCTCTTTTTGATTCATTCGAAAGCATGAATGATGGTTGAGAAGAAGAAAATGCATAAGGCAGAGAAGGTATCCCAAATTGATTGCCCATGGCTGACCAATCTTGGGGTGGATACATACCAAATGGAGTTGGGGCGACATTACTTGGATTCATCGAAAAATTTTGATGACTTTGGGAATTTGAGAAATGAGAAGGATATTGTGGAGCATGTGAAATGTTTTGAAAATTTGGAGGATATTGGGTGTGAGAGAAAAAATGAGGATACTGGACATTAGGAGGAATGCGAGTATTTTGAGAAGATTGATTTTCTTCCGTATTCGAAGAATTCAAAAGATTTGTAAACGACGTATTGAAATTTTCATCCATCTCGAATACAAACAGAGAATGAAAGATAACAAGAAGAAATTAAGATGAAGGGGAATGAGAAATTGAATGAAAGAATGAAAGAGTGAAATGTATATATAGAATTTTTAATAATTAAAAATTAAAGATTAACCGTTGGACAACGGTCAAATTAACCGTTGATACACAACGGCTAAATAAACCTGATATATATTTTTTTATTAAATATATAATAAAATTAATTCATTTTATTTAATTAAAAAATTAAAAAATAATAAAAAATGACAAAGGAGCAGCTCCGCCTGTGCGGAGCTGCTCCGTTGTCAGGGATCAAGGAGCCCCCTCCCACTATGGGAGGGGGCTCCTTGACCATTGCCACCTGGCAGTGGGAGCTCCGAAGGAGCTCCCACTGTGGGTGCTCTAAGGGAGAGGGGTCGACGAGGGTGGGGTTCGGGCGGAGAAGCTAGGGCACGACAAAGGCAAAAAGAGGAATAAAGGTAATTTATAAAGGAAAAGTTTTATAAATAAATATATATATATATATATATATTAATTTCGAAATTTGAACTTTTCGTAATTATTCCCACAAACCTTTTCAGTAATTTCAAAAAATTATTTCAAAATTTTCCATCTGATTATTTTTAATTTTTAACTCCTATGTATAATGATTATATAAATATTTATATATATACCTATATATATTTTATTTTATTTTATATATTATATATTATTATTTTTATTTTTATATTTTAAATCGTATTTTACAGAATATATTGTGATATCAATTAAAATTTCATGATAATATATCTAATCAGATTTTTATTTTATTAATTTTTAAAATTTTCATCAATGCCATCATATGTATAAATCAATGACAATTTTTAATAAATGTCATTAAAAAAGTGTTAGGAAAATCATTTTTTCTTGTAGTGAGGGGATTAGCAAGGGTTTTATTAAAGTAAAACAAAATATATTTATATTTACTTAATAATTTTTTTCGAATTATATAAATTAAAAATAGATTATTTTTCTATTTAAAATATTTGAAAGCGTTTATAAACAGATAAAATTTCGTATCAAATTTAATTGCTATACTATATTTATTTTGGTTTAAAAAAATTTATTTATACATTTCATTTTTAATTGATTTTAAATTCTCTTTAAATTTTTTTGCGCATATTATTTTCTTTGAATGAAACAGATTAGAAATTCCATAGCAAATCTATTTATAATTTACTAAAATTTAAAATAAATTTTATTTCCGTTTTAAAAATTTGTTTCAGAAGCCTATTTTCTTGTAGTGTGCATATTAAGATATTACATAATATAAAGATATTTCTAATGTTTTGGCATAATAAATAGTTTAATATGATATTTTAATTTTTTAAATAATTTTTTTGATAAAGTTTATCAGAATAAATAGTTTATGATAAGGGATAGATATTTCTAACTTTTGAAGTTTCTAATTCTGATGAAATATTTCCAAAAATAAAAAGGGATAGGAACAACAAAAGAAAATGTATATACTGCACAATATTGTCATCTCGATTCATAGCTTGAAGATCATCAATAGTTGCGAGAGCACTCAGGACCACACCCTCAACCCCTCCGCTATCACTGTAGATGGTGGCGCCGGTGTTGGGGACAAACCCAAACCCTCCAAACCAAACCACATATATGGCGCATATAAAGGTTATAGTGACAGTATATTATGAGTGTAGGTATATATATATTATTTATATCTATAGAAAAAAGGTTATAGTGACAGTAAATTATAAGTGTAGGCATACACTAGCGCTACTTATACTCACAATACAAAAACTTATAGTGATAGCAAAATATAAGTGTAGGTATAGATATCCAATACCCACAGCATTAATATTTGTCCCTATAACTTATAGTGACAGTAAATTATAAGTGTAGGTATACGCTACTTATACCCACAGTAAAAAAAATTATAGTGACAGCAAAATATAAGTGTAGGTATAGATATCCAATACCCACAGCATTAATATCTGTTCCTATAACTTATAGTGACAGTAAATTATAAGTGTAAGTATACGCTACTTGTACCCACAGTAAAAAAAAATTATAGTGACAGCAAAATATAAGTGTAGGTATAGATATCCAATACCCACAGCATTAATATCTGTCCCTATAACTTATAGTGACAGTAAATTATAAGTGTAGGTATATGCTACTTATACCCACAATAAAAAAAAATTATAGTGACAGCAAAATATAAGTGTAGGTATATGCTACTTATACCCACAATAAAAAAAAATTATAGTGACAGCAAAATATAAGTGTAGGTATAGATATCCAATACCCACAGCATTGATATCTGTCCCTATAACTTATAGCGACAGTAAATTATAAGTGTAGGTATACGCTACTTATACCCACGATAAAAAAAATTATAGTGACAACAAAATATAAGTGTAGGTATAGATATCTAATACCCACAGTATTGATATCTGTTCCTATAACTTATAGTGACGATTTCATATATCTGTGGCTATAAGTTATCTATACCCACAGTTTGTATATGTGTAGCTAAAATTTACCGTGGGTATATGACAATTTTTTTTTTGTAGTGGGTCTCTTTTTTGTTGGAATAGTCGAAGAGGTTTGTGCTTTAATTTTTTATCAACAAAAATCTCATTCCACTTATCTTTTATAAAATTATATAATTGTCTTCAACTATATTATTCAATTGATTTATTTTTTTTATAAATAAATTTTAAATGTAAATCTTAAATTCGAACTAATTACATGAATAAAATAAATTTATTTATTATAGGAGTTATGATTTCATAATTATTCTTAATGATGTTGCACTGTATGCAATTTAATACAAAATTTATAAATTTTATTTCATCGTTGAAAATTTATTTAGTTAAAATTTAAAATTTTAATTTTAAATTTAAAAAAAATAATTTTAAATTAAATTTGAAATGATTTTTTTTAATTTAATAAATTAATTTCTAATTTTTTAAAAAAATATTAACGTAATTTAATTTTGAACTTCATAAATCAATTGAGAATTAATTATTAAAAAATTGAGATTTTTAATTAAATTGAATCGATAAGTCTAGACTATAATAATTAAGATTTCATAATTATTATAATATAAATTATAATTATTATGAAGCGTATCTGTTAAATGATGAATATTATTATATAGGTTAAATCCATCCCACTAATTTAGAGTTTAAATTTTAAATCGATCCATCGAAACAATACACTCCGTCAAATATTATATTTGAGAACCGTATATAATTTTATAAAAGGACTGATTGGATGGAGTGTGTTTTTATTTTGTTTTATTCCATGAGGTCTTTTAGATTCACATGATGAAATTAGAGAAAAATCGTTCATCTTCATAATTGATCGGGCCGACTATTAGTAGTAGGGATGAGTATTCGGTTAAAATTAAACTAAATTGAATAGATTAAAAATCAAATAAATTAATATTTTTTAAAATAACTGAATCGACCTAATTTCTTAATAAAATCCGAAAAAACCGAACCCATAAAATATCGGTTAATTTGGTTTTTAACCAAATTACAAAATTCAAAACTGAATTAAACAAAAACCGAACTGGATTTTGAAGAAAAAAAAATCGAAAACCAAATTAACCGAACCAAATTTCAGAATTAGGTCGGTTCGGTTTGATTAATTCAATTTTTTCAAATTTTTACTCACTCCTAATTAGTAGAATATGAATTCATTTTATTCATTAATTGATCCATCAATTTAAAATTTAAAACATATGCTAGATAATAATAAGCGAGACATATCATTTTACAATGGACTGATTGGATGAGATATTCTTTTTCGTTGCTCCTCTTTATTCTCCATCTCATCCAAGAGGAGGGAAGATGGAGGAAGTGGGCCACTCAACGAGGGAGGACGAAGAGAAGAGGGGAAAATAATCTGAGAGTAATTCTAGAAAAAAATTTGTTAATCTTGAAATCATGAAAAATCCTATTCTTCCAAGTTTATTTAATTTTTTTTTAATGAATTGAGATATCTGAATTCATTTTAAGTGCCTTCATCGTTGTCGTGGATTACTTGTATATGATTTGGTAAAATATTAATAAAAAGAAACGTTCATTGGTTAAAAATAACAAAAAAACAAAGACCCTTTTTGATTTTTCCCTTAAATAATCAATTTTGAAAGCAGCCATTGACTTTGTCACAAATAAGGCAGCCTAATTCTCAATTGCTTTTTGCCATAGGTCTATCTTCTCTGCCAAACTATTCCATCCTGATAATATCTGCAGGCTGTTATGATGGTAAAAGAAAATTTACTCATTTCAGTACTATTGCTAATTTATCTCAAAATTAACACGTACGGAGGAGATGAATTAATCATGAAATTACTAATCCGGATAATATGACTAACGTGTGAAAAATATGAGTACATTGACTTTGTATCCCTAGACCTCACGATGATAACATCCACGTCCTACGAGGACACTTTGCGTGACTATCCTTTCAACCTCTTACTTTCTTAATTACTGTAATTTATCATTTCCATCTTAATTCTAAGACGGGTTGTCGACACTAAGACTCAACATTTCACATTTTGTCACTTTGCGTGACTGTCATCAGCTTTTACAGCTCGTTCAAATTTCTCTCAACCCTGCACGATAAGATTAGTGGACATTATCACTTTCCTTGCCCTATATGACATCAATTCAATGCATGCAGGCTAAAGCTACATCGATCGATCCACTGTAATGAGAACGATGGGCACACCAATCGTCTCCCTCGCCCTAACTGTGGCTGCTCTCTTCCTCACACTTTCCAGTACTACTACTCTCGTCCTCGGGGGATTCGCCGGCTTCAGCTCCGCCGCTGGCCCTTCGGTCATCATCGTCGGCGCCGGGATGTCTGGTCGACCCTTACATTCTACCCCGCCAATTGCAACTTCATGATCAATTATATATCATTACAGGGATCTCTGCGGGGAAGACGCTGTCGGACGCCGGGATCAAGAACCTGCTGATACTCGAGGCGACCGACCGCATAGGCGGCCGGATGCGGAAGACAAACTTCGCCGGGATAAACGTGGAGATGGGAGCGAACTGGGTGGAGGGCGTCAATGGCGACGCTGTCAACCCCATTTGGACCATGGCCAACAAGCTCAACCTCAGAATGTTCCGCTCCGACTTCGATGGCCTCCCCTCTAACACCTACAAAGAAAAGTACGTATAAATTAACACACACACCCTCTCTCTCACTCTCTATCTCTAGGTAAAGGAATTATGATAGAGAGCGTGAAATTCAACGTGAATGAGGTGACATTTTTTATGTACACGTCTGATTATCGCTTGAATACCGACGACGGCCGAGGATCATCACAATTAGAATGTCATGTCATTCACGTTAAGTTTCACGTTGAAAATTCACGTTATCTATCATTTATGCACGACCGGACTCTCTAACAATCATTTGTATACAGCGGCGGGCTCTACGAGAGCTCGACCGTGGAAGGGGTGATCGACGAGTTCGACAAGGTGAACGAGGCCGCGAGCAAGTTCTCCGTAGCGTTGCCTGCAAGCGGAACCAAGGACATCTCGGTGCTCACCTCTCAGCGGCTCCAAGACCAGTATGTAATTAATTAATTAATTAATTAGTTAATTAAACCTGTTTAACTAACTAACTAACTACATTAATGAAACAGTGTTCCTTCGACGGCGTTGGAAATGGCGGTGGACTACTACAACTACGACTACGAGTTCGCGGAGCCGCCGAGGGTGACGAGCCTGCAGAACACCGTGCCCTTAGCTACCTTCGCCGACTTCGGCGAAGACGTCTACTTCGTCGCCGACCAGCGAGGTTACGCCAGCGTCGTCTACGACTTGGCCAGCCAGTACCTTCGAACCAGCAGCAACGGCTCCATCATCGACCCTCGCCTATATATATATATGGGAAATAATTTGAAAAGTGAATTTGGGAGAGTGAAAATTATAGTGAATGACGTGCAGTTAATATGTACATGTTCGATCGTCGATCGGACACCACCGACGACCTCTGATTACCGTCCCGAATCAAACTATACCTTGGGAGGCATATATATATATACAAACCTCTTTGAACATTAATAATTAATAATCACACATAAAATTATATTATTACTATTTCTTATTTATTTATTTATTTTTCGATATAAACAATAATAATTAAATTTTATCCCATTAAACGATATCAATCATATATCAGTTACTTCTATGAAATTCAATTTTATCTTCTTTTATATTATTATTTATGTTTAAATAAATTTTATTTTATTATTATTAATCAAAAAAAAAATTCTCGTAATTTTCCTTAATAACTTTCATTTTTTACTTTTAGGTACTAAGTCATAATTCAATATTTAATTTCATATAATATAATATAACAAATTTAAATGGTGCAAATTTATATGAGGGCCCGAGAGATCACTTATTAAACCGATCACAAGAATATTAGTTACAGTACCCATCAACCAAAGAGGAAACCTTCCAGTAGTATCGGTCATTTCCCCTACTTTCCTCCACTTTTTTTCAAATGGATATGTTATAGACAAAAACAGCCATTGATAATTATGAGGATGGTATCTTTCCGAATGGGATAAGAGAATTCCTACTCGGCCTCCTCCTAAATTTTTAATAATATAGAAATTTTGAATTTTTAGTATAGAAATATTTTATTTTCTTGGTATATATAATATTCGACTCATTTAGTGAAAACATGTTCATAATTGGTCTAATGGTAAGTTTATTTTTTATTTTAACACACATTTAGGATTCAAATTTTTTGGAAGACTAAATTTAAAAAAAAAATCTTCTCCCTATTTCTTAAATTTCATATAAATATTCATTATATATTTTGAAAGATTGAGAGATCATTATTATAATAATTAATTTTTTTATCATTATTATAATAACTATTTATGCAACTAATTAGACTTGGTATACAATCCCTCTCCTCCCCAAACCTATACTTCTAGATCCGTCCCTGATTTAATCATCATTTTATAATTTTTTTTATTTTAACTATCTTACTTGTATTCTAGTTCAGCATCTCTATTTATTTTTTTAATAAAAAAATAAATTACAGGTGGTTAGACGTATCCAGTATGGCCCCGACGGCGTGACGGTTTCCACAGAGGATGGATCGTTTTACAAAGCCAACTATGTGTTGGTTTCGGTCAGCATTGGAGTTTTGCAAACAAAACTCATTAAGTTTGAGCCCGTCTTGCCTGTAAGTAACTGACTTCGAGCTAGCTAGCACACACTTTAATTTTATTTAATTAGTTCATGAATTAATGGATATATATATATATATATATATATATATATATATACCTCTGATTCGTAGGATTGGAAGATCCTTGCAATATATCAGTTTGATATGGCAGTGTACACCAAGATCTTCCTCAAGTTTCCTTCCACGTTTTGGCCTCAAGGAAATGGGACAGAGTTCTTCATCTATGCAAGTGAGAGAAGAGGATACTACCCTATGTGGCAGGTATATGCTAGCTATTTCTATATCCATCTTTAGATGTTCATTATAGTACTGATGAACAAAGTTGTCATGGTAGCAATTTGAAAAGCAATACCTGGGAGCTAATGTTCTATTAGTCACCGTCACGGATGAAGAATCGCGGAGGATCGAGCAGCAACCGGATTCGCAAACAAAGGCGGAATGCATGGAGGTGTTGAGGAACATGTTCGGAAAAGATATACCAGAAGCGACCGATATACTTGTTCCAAGATGGTGGTCGGATAGGCTCTTCAAAGGCACATTTTCAAATTGGCCGTTGGGAGTCAATCGATTTGAGTTTGATCAAATTAGGGTAATGCTATATCTAATTATTGCTCTTCCGTATTAGTTCATACTCTATAACTTAGTAACTATACTTGATCACTCTATATCGAGAAGTCGTTAATTGTGAGCATTTTCGTTGTTGTGAAGGCACCGATTGGGAGGGTTTACTTCACCGGCGAGCACACGAGTACCCATTACAATGGTTATGTGCATGGTGCTTATCTTTCAGGTCTGAGTTTGTGGTTATTTATCTCTACTTTCGAATAATCCATAGTCGACGATATTTTGGATTTGAACGACTATTTCTACCGACTAAAGGTTTGATTATGATGTTAACTACTCAGGGATCGATTCGGCAAATATAATGATCAGTTGCATCAAGAAAGGGTTATGCAAGTATGAAATCAAGCCGAAGGATTCGTAGATCGGGAAGGTAATACTATGAACTTTTTTTTTCAAAAATATCCCAAAGTTGAATAGATTTGTTAGCACATGAAGTTATTTATGCAAGTAACAATTATATTGATCTCAATTGCTTTTTGCCATACAGGTTGATCACAAATAAGGCAGCCATAATACTTGAATGAGGATGTAAAATCATCGTTTTAATTTGCTTTCCGATCCATCAAGTAGGTTATGTAGAAATAAGGCGTGCCATGGTCGATCTATGATTAATTTGGTTCTTGATCAGAACTTTTGATGTATCTATGTAGTAAGTGTACTATTTGTGGATGTGTTAATGCATTAGGTCGAATCCAATTTGCTTTCAAAATGCCATCTACTTCTTTGAATTTCACTTAGAAGTTATTGTGAAGCATAGGTATCTCCCCCTATCACGAAACTAAGATTGAGCAATATGGAGTCCCCACAGGACGGGTAGATGGTTATTGCACAGGGCATCGCCAACAAGAGGTCTGGAGGTCAATGTCTGACAACGAAATATTTGTTAGGTTCCTGCTCTTCTCTATGCAATGGTCATTGTTTCAAGGTCAAAAGTGGCCTATGATTTATCTTTTTACAAATGATTGACATCGATCATGTGGGGGGCACTCGAGGTCAGCATGACCTTTTGACATCAAAATTGAGCAATATGGAATAAAGTTCACGTGAATATCAAGCGTGCCTTGTTTCTAATGATTTCTCCCTTATGGTTCAATTTATTTTTGAAGACCCATTTAGTTCCAATGATGGTGGTCTTCTTAGGTCTAGGGACAAAGTCCCAAACTTGACTCCTTTCGAATTGACCTAGTTCATCTTCCATTGCAATAATCCAATCGAGATCATTTAATACTTCATCAATTTTTCTAGGTTCAATTCCGGAAATTAGGACAACTTCATTAGCCTCATTCCGGAAGAATGATCTAGTTCTAACCCCATGATGGATGTCTCCAACAATTTAGTCTTGGGGATGACTAGAGGCTAATCTAGTTTGCCTTGGTGTTGGTGGTGCTTCGTGAATGGGCTCACTAGACACAAGTTCAGCCTCAGGATCCGACTGATCTATGGATTGTCTAGGCTCACCGTCATCGGATTCATCACCATCAATAATATTTGGACTTTCATTCAAACTTAGTCTCCTAAGTTCGAATTGGACTTCATCTTCTGGTTAACCATTGACTTTTGGAATTTCTTCAAATACAACATCAGAAGACTCCTCAACCAGTCTAGACTTCTTGTTGTAGACTCGATAGGCTTTGCTAACGAGGGAGTACCCGACTAGTATCCCTTCATCAGCCTTTACCATGAACTTTCCAAGGTGGTCCTTGGTGTTTAGAATGAACACCTTACAACCAAACACCCGAAGGTGTTTAACTGTAGGTGGTTTCCCAAACCAAAGCTCATGGGGAGTCTTTCCTAAAAATCTATGAATGAGGACTCGGTTTTGCACATAGCAAGCTGTATTTACAGCTTCGGCCCATAAATAACTCGGTAGTGAGTACTCATTAAGCATGCTTCGTGCAGCCTCTTGTAAGACACGGTTCTTCCTCTCTACGACACCATTTTGTTGTGGTGTTCTAGGAGTGGAGAACTCATGCCTATAACCTCTATCTTGACAGAATTCTAAAAATCGTTG
This sequence comes from Boesenbergia rotunda, assembly GCA_024364735.1. Classification (NCBI taxonomy): domain Eukaryota; kingdom Viridiplantae; phylum Streptophyta; class Magnoliopsida; order Zingiberales; family Zingiberaceae; genus Boesenbergia; species Boesenbergia rotunda. The sequence goes on along the minus strand of JAGFNQ010009175.1, from coordinate 92,904 downwards.
ATTTTGAAATTCACCTCCATGATCACTTCTAATTGTCTTAATAGTTGATGATTTTTCATTTTCAACCTTTCTACAAAAAGAAATGAAAACATCTAAGGTTTGGTCCTTAAATTTTAGAAAATATGTCCATGTATATCTAGTGAAATCATCAATGATCACAAAGCAATATCTACTTCCATTCAATGATATGATAGTACTACAATCAAATAGATCCATGTGAAGTAAATCTAATGCAGTAGAAGTACTTATAGCGCTTTTACCTTTATGTTCAGATTTTGTTTGCTTACCCATTTGACATGCATCACAAAGTTTGTCTTTTTCGTACTTGATGCTTGGTAAGCCACGAACTAACGCCTTGTTGGCCAACTTTCGGATGTTCTTCATGTTCACATGTGCTAGCCTCCGGTGCCAAAGGGTGGACTCTTCTTCTTTTGACATGAAACACTTAGCAGAAACATTAGTAGCACTTTTAAAAGAAACTTGATAGATATTGTCTACTCTTATTCCTACTAGTACCGTGTCCAAAGTGTCATGTCATCTAACTAGACATTGACTTGGCTGAAAATCAATTGTGTAACCCGTGTCACACAACTGACTGACACATAGGAGATTAAATTTATCCCCTTGACTAGAAGGACATTTGAAATTCTAAGACATTCAGATATTTGAATGTCTCCTATTCCTATGACCTTAAGACTACCATTATTACCAAATGAAACATTACCTCTACTTTTCTTGTGAAGTGTGGCAAACAATGATCTATCCCCGGTCATGTGTTTGGAGCATCCACTATCAACGAACCAAGTTGATAGATGCTCCCCCTCAATCATAACCTACACAATTCGAAAAATAGAAGTTTTAGGTACCCAAACCTTGGGACCTAAAGCGTCAACTAAACAAGTCTTAGGCACCCATGCCTTGACAACTTTCTTTTGACCCTTGGGTGTCCCAGATTGTCTCATATCCGTCCTAGACATCAAGGATACGAATGAGGGTTCTTTGGGATGGTAACCAATACCGGCCCTATTGTAGACTGCCCTTTGGGCATTCAAGATCATGTTTAGGGTTTTAGAGCTAGTTGAGAACTTCTCAAGAATATTCTTGAGTCTCTCAACTTCACTCTTTAATGATTGGTTTTCTTCTACTAGCAACTCATCATACAAACCATTTACATCCTCAACCTTAGAGGATTTCAAAATTTCAACCTCAAGTTTCAAAGACTTAATCTCATCCTCTAACAATTCAACATGCAAATCATCAATGTTATCATCCCTAGATAATTTCAATTGATCAATTTCTAATTACAATGCTTTAACCTTATTTTTTGACTTCTTAAGCATACTAGTTAAACATGCAATTGCTCTATAACACTTTTCAAGTTCGGAAGAAGTTACCTCTTCATCACCGACGATGATGAAGCCGCGTTTGAGGAATTGGATGATTCATCACTGCTCTCTTGATCTCCTAATGCCATGAGTGCCACATGCCTTGTGCTCTTCTCCTCCTTCTCTTCATCGGATGAGCTTGAGGATGACTCATCCCAAGTGGCCTTCAAGGCCTTCTTCTTCTTCTTGAATTTTTCTTCTTTCTTTTTGGATTTCTCCTCCTTCTTTAGTTTTGGGCATTCATTCTTGAAATGCCCTTTCCTACCACACTCAAAGCAAGAAGCATTAGTCTTATCAAGTTTAGCTTCACTAGAGTTACCTCTACTCTTGAAACGTCGACCTCTTCTCATCATCCTTCTCACAAAGTTTGCCATCTCAGAGGATGAGGAGCCGCTGCCATCTTCCTCGGAATCGGACTCGGATTCGGAAGAGGATGAAGATGAGGAAACCTCCTTCTCCTTCTTCTTCTCCTTCTTCTTCTTGTTGGATCGGTCCCCTGCAACTAAGGCAATCCCCTTCTCCTTGGGGCCTTTGTTAGCCATTTCATGCAATTCCATTTCACAAAACAAATCATCTAACTTAACAATGGATAAATCCTTGGATACTTTGTAGGCATCCACCATGGATGACCACAAAGCATTCCTTGGAAATGCTTTTAGTACATACCTCACAAGGTCGTGATTCTCGACCTTTTCATCAATCGAATGAAGCCCATTGAGGACTTCCTTGAACCGGCTATGGAGCTCACTTACTGTTTCATTCTCCTTCATGGAGAGATTTTGGAGTTGATTGAGGAACAAGTCCCTCTTGGCGATTCTTGAATCTCAGGTGCCCTCATGAAGTTCGATGAGCTTGTTCCACAAGTCCTTTGCATTTGTGAAAGGACCAACCTTGATGAGTTGGTCTTTGTTCATGCCGCATTGTAGAGTGACGACCGCCTTTGCGTCGGCTTCACTCTTTCGAGTTTGTTCGGCTGTCCACCGCGAAGACTCAAGTTATTTGCCTTCATCATCCTTCGGAGGGGTGAAGCCCTCCTTCACCGCGAACCAAGTGTTGATATCCATCTTCAAGTAATATTCCATCTTCGATCTCCAATATTGAAAATCTGCGCCATCGAAGAATGGAGGTCGGGTGGTGGAGAAGCCTTCCCTCAATGCCATGGATGTAGCTCTCGGTTGTTAATCCGCAAAAACAGAGCCCCAAGCTCTGATACCACTTGTTAGAACCCGGATGGCTAGAGAGGGGGGTGAATATAGCCAAACACTTTGACCTTTGGCACTTATCAAATTTCTGCACTCAACCTTATCAGTAGCACAGCGGAAGAAACAATGGAAACAAAGCAGTGCAGAAAACAAAAACAGAAAACGAAGGCAAACAAACACAACTAGCAAAATCGCTAACAAGGAGGGTTTATAAGGTTCGGGGATAACTTGCCCCTACTCCTTGGCGTGCCCTTAAGGTGGGCGATCCCTTGATCGTCGACAGATCAAGCCCCGGTTATCACCGGATAGAAAGCAACCTCCTTCTCGGTGGAGAAACCTCTCCACAGCGTTTCAATCATAGATATATGTTTAAGCACAATGAAACAACAAGAAAGATCTTACTTAGCACTTAGCAAAGACAAGAACACAGCAAGCTCCCTCAGAGCTCCACCCAGCGACAATCTCACGCAAGAGCCCTCTCCTCGTGTCTTCTCGCTGTTGGACTCGGAGCTTCTTGTTCCCTCCTTCAAGCGCTCAAGTAATGAATGGCTGCTTCACAGATTGTAGTAGCTTGAACAAGATGATGGAACTTCAGAACACGCAAGCAAGATGTGGAGAACACAAAGGCGCAGCAAGAACTCAGTTCGCAAACTCTAGAACTCTACTTCAACGAAGTCTTTTTCCGCCCTTTTGTTTCTCCACTCAGCACCAGGTGACAGCATCTCCTGCAGCCTCCAGCTGCTTCCCTGCCAACGCCAGCTACCACTGAGCCCTCCCTGAACTTCCTGAGCTCTCCTCAGCCAAGCTCCACTCAGCAGCTCCAGTCTGCAACTCCAGCCGTTGCAACCTGAGATGGAAAACGGACAAACCTGCTCCAAGGAAAGCCTCTATTGACTTCTCCTTGAGTGTTAGAATCCTTCCCTGTCACCTGTAGCTTGATCAGAGTTTTAGAACAGCATATCACTCAGTAAATCAAGAATCAGAAGTTAAACGCAGAGAATCGGATACGTTCAGACGCGATCAGAGCGTTTGACAGTGCATTTTGAATTAAAGTGATCGATCACCGGACCGATCAGAGAGCCTCCTGATCGGTCACCAGACCAATCAGGCTAGGTCCAGACCGATCAGGCTCCATCCTGATCGGTCCCCAACGCTCAATTAGAAATCGTGATTTCTTTGGGACTCTCCTGGATCGATCACCAGACCGATCCCAGGTTGTGGATCGATCACCTGACCGACCCACCCCTTTATCGGGCAATTTCTGAGCTTCGCAGTCCAGACTTCCTGATCGATCACCGAACCGATCAGGAAACCTCCTAATCGGTGACCAGACCGATCAGGTAGTGACCAGACCGTTCAGGCTCCGTCCTGATCGATCATAGAGAGGAACCTACGATGCTGGATCGTTCTCCAGAACGATCTGCACAGTGATCCTGATCGGTCACCAGACCGATCAGGAGCAGTTCAGCAAGGGAACTCAACCTCACTGTTTGCTCCCTGATCGGTCACCAGACCGATCAGGAGCAAGGCAATGGGTGAAACGCATATTCCCTGATCGGTCACCAGACCGATCAGTCATCGCTGGATTGGTCACCAGACCGATCCACGAAGGAGCACCGTGCCAACTCCCTGATCGATCACCAGACCGATCCAGGGGCTCCAACCTAGTCCTCCAAGCTAGGGTTTCATCCACCTTAGCCCTCCAAGCTAAGGATTTTTCACCTAACCCTCCAAGTTGGGAATTTGCACCTAACCCTCCAAGTTAGGACTTTTCACCTAGCCCTCCAAGCTAGGACTTTTCACCCAACTCTTCCGGATTATGACTTTCCAAACCTAGCCCTCCAAGCTAGGAGCTGACCCTCCATGTCAGGACTTTTTCACCTAACTCTCCAAGATGGGAATTTTCACCTAACCCTCCACGTTAGGACTTTTCACCTAGCCCTCCAAGCTAGGACTTTTCACCCACCTCTTCCGAATTAGGACTTTTCACACACCTAGCCCTCCAAGCTAGGATTTTCAACACCTAACCCTCCAGGTTAGGATTTTCCAACACCTAGCCCTCCAAGCTAGGATTTTCCATACCATGCCTGATCCCCGACCAGGACTTAATCATAATAAACTTAAACTAAAATCGATGTCAACACCAAATCAACAATCAGGGTCAGACTGCATCAACATTACGGACTAGTCTATGGTGAACCTATTCACCTTTATTGGCTTTTAGGCAAAACCACAGCCATCAACGGATTTAAAATGTCTTTACCGTAGCCGTTTGCTACGGACTAGATGGATCATTTACGGTGGAACCATTCACCAACTCTACAAAACTATCCACCCAAACCAGCACCTCCAAAACACCACAGCCCTCAGCTCTATACAGAAAGCTTCTAAAATTCACTTCTTCATTTGATGCATTCCCGTGTCTAAACAAACTGAGTTCTGACCATTTGTGCCAATCAATTTCAGTTTCATCAGAGTCCCCAATCATCTGCAAGTACTCCTTGAAACTTTCCTTTTATTCCTACCCATCGGTTAGCATCAGATGTTGTTCATCAATGGGCAGGATTCACACTCCAGTAGACTGTCACAGATTTGGCATAGATTTGGCACGCCAGTAGACTGGTCGATTTATGTTTTTCTGTTAACTGCATTATGAATTTACAGAAACCCATCTCACCCATCAATAGCCAACAAAACATTAGCCTTTTTCTTTAGCAATCCCCCAGCTTTTGTAAAGCAAAATAGTCCAGTAGTATCCCTCAGCTTGGCACGTCCCAGCCATGTTCCAATTAACTTCTAATCTATCTCCAGATAAAACTAAGATCCATCTGAGTGGGACTGTTAATAAAAAACCAGACCCCCTTCTCATGACAGCACCCCTCCTTATCCTGAAACCAGTATGATCCATCAGTTTCCTCATCCAAAAACATAAGACAACCACAGTCCAGATTCTTCCCAGTACCAGGCAGTCCAGGCTTCAATAGCATTGTGATTCCTTCCATACCTTTCGCATTGTTAAAATATTTTCTGATCCAACCTGACGTAAGGAAGGCCCATCTTATCAACCTTGCATATGCCATATAAAATCTTGTCTATGTCCTGCTTTAGTAACACTTTCTCCCCTTGTACCTTGAAAGCCTGATTAGCCAAATAGTCTGCAGCTACATTTGCTTCCCTATACACATGTGAATAGGTTACTTGATGTTTCATCACAAGCATTCTGATTTTTAAAACTATGTTCTTATACTCCCAGCAAACTGATGAAGACTGTATTATCCTCAACACAACCATAGAGTCCGATTCTAGCCACACCGGTAGATAGTTATTGGCTACACATAATTCTAGACCAGCTAATATTGCATAAAGTTCAGCTTTCACATTTGAAGAGACTCCCAAAGTACCATGTTTCGCCATAAGAAGTAGTCCTGTGTGATCCCGAATTATGGCCCGATATGAAGATACGCCAGGGTTCCCTCTCGAGCATCCATCCGTATTTAACTTATAACCTCCAGCACTTGGCCGCCTCCAATGTTCCACAATTACAGTATTTCTGACACTTTCTTTAATCGACAATCCCCAAGCTTTAGCAATTGAGGTGGAACCTTTCCAGTGTTTACTTTTAATGTTTCCCGCAGCTTCCCCTAACATGCAATATTGGATAATATTTCTTTTGATCTTTTGCACGTCTTGGTTTGATCCTCTATGCTTAGCCTCGTTCCTAGCTAACCATACGAACCATAAGATGAGAAACGGCAACACCTCTCTAATATGACCTCCATGGGACCATTCAAAACCCATCCTCTAGTCTTCTAAAGATGATGATCTATTCACACAAAACAATCTTGCAAAATAAGACCATACTTCTTTAGCAATTGGCCCATCAAAGAACAAATGCTCCCAAGTCTCCATGGAGTCATAGCAATGACATTTCGAGACTAGAGTGATTCCATGTTTTTGCATAATGGTATCAATAGGGAGTTTTCGTTTCAAGAAACGCAATGCAAAAACAGAGATGCTTGGCCTGAGTAGACTATTCCAAATTGCATAGTTTATGGGAACCACTGGTTGTGCCTGTCTGATATTGCCCCAAGCTGATTTCAGTGAAAACTGCCATCTAGTGAAAGTTTCCAATTAATCTGATCTGGTACAAACTGCTGAGTAGGAATTTCAGCAACTTTAGCAGTTATACTATCCGGAAGCAATCTATTGACTCTGTCCATCCTCCAATGCAAGCCATCAAGAAGCTCAGCAACCATTAAACCATTATCTCCAGCCGGTGCGCATGACTGGAAAAGAGGACCTACATCAAGCCAAGTATCATACCAGAAGTTTATCTTACCATTTCCCAAGATCTAATAAATATTTTGTTCTGCCAAGCTACGAACTTTAATCAGCCGGCGCCAACAAGGAGATGCATTGCTTCTTAAGTTGACAGCAACCGAATGTGTAGATCCACAATATAACTTGGATAGAAATTTTGCCCAGAGGGTATTTTGCTCTCTAAACCTAAACCAAAGTTTAACAGTCATTACCAAGCTGAAATCTGCTAGCTTCCTCACCCCAAAACCCCCTTCTAGTTTCTGTTTACTAATATCTATCCAAGCCACCCAATGAACTTTTCTGTTGTTGTCCATAGAACCCCAGAAAAATCTCGCAAAAATCATCTCCAAACTATGAAGGATAAATAGTGGAGGGAGGAGCACTTGCAATAGATAGAGGGGCATTGAGAGTAGCACACTTTGAATTAACAAGAGACAACCCCCATATGACAATCGCGATAAGTTCCAACCCAAAAGCTTTTTCCTTATCTTCTCTATCAGGGGCTGAAAGTATACTGATTTTCGGTGTCCAGTGAATAAAGGGATTCCTAAATATTTCATGGGTCATGTCCCTTCCAAGAAATCTGTCACAGCGAGAATTAAGCTTTTACAGGCATCCAGTATTTTTCTTGATAGATAAATCAAACTTTTTCTTGCATTTACTGCTTGCCCCGATTGCTCCTCATATACATCAAGGAAGGCCTTTACCATTTTTACACAATCAATAGACTCATTCAGGAATATCATAACATCGTCCGCATATGCAAGGTGGGAAATCCTCATATTACAACCTGTAGCAAATCCCAGCTTAGGGTTATTAGAAAAGAGCATCTCTAATCCCCTGGATAAAAATTCCGATGCAATGATGAACAAGAATGGGGAGATAGGATCCCCTTGCCTTAGCCCTCTTTTTGACTAAAAAAACCTGGCAGATGACCATTAATACGAATAGAAAACCAAACTAAAGTAATACATCTCTTAATGATAGCTATAAAAGTTTCTGAAAAGCTAAAAGTTGTCATAATCTTGAATAATAAGCTCCACTGTATCCTATCAAAAGCCTTAGCCATATCAAGTTTCATAATTACATTTCCCCCTCTGACATGATAATTCAACTTATGTGTCATTTCTTGGGCTAGAAGTATGTTATCAGAGATCAATCTACCTTCCACGAAGCCACTCTGTGACGGGGATATAATCTTGTTCAGGATATTTCTCAATCTATTTGCCAGCAGTTTTGAAACAATTTTATAAGAAACATTACATAAACTGATGGGTCGAAAGTCTTGCCATGCTTGAGCATTATCTGTCTTCGGTATTAACACAATGGTCGTGACAGCCATTCCCTTTGGTAGCATCCCACCTTTAAAGTAATCCAATACTGCTTGGTAGACATCATTTTGAATGATTTCCCAGCAAGAGATATAGAAAGCTGCAGAAAATCCATCAGGTCCAGCCACACTGTCTTGATCCATTTCCCACACTGCCTGCTTTAATTCTTCCTTAGAAGGCAAGATTGTTAATGCTTCATTTTCTGCAGTGGTAATCAGCTCCGATATGCAACTAAGATCTCCCGCCAAGCCATTATAGTCTCTCCTGTCAACAATTGCTCAAAAAACTTGACTCCCGAAGCTCTAATCAGATCTGGTTTCTCCAAACATTCTCCCTCATCCCATATCCAAAATATTCTCTTGGTTATCCTCCTTGTTTGCACCATGTTATGAAAAAATTTGGTGTTTCTGTCCCCCTCGCATATCCATTTCACTGCTGCCCTTCGCTTCCAAAAATCCTCCTCCATCTGTAGAGTCTTGAAAAGATGTACTTGATGCTTATTTTTATTGATTCTATTTGCATCAGAAGGATCATTGTCAAAATGTTTTTCCGCCTCAGTAAAATGTTTTTCCACTCTTAGGATGTTGTCGTGTATGTTCCCAAATATCTCCTTATTCCACCACTTCAAATGACTTTTAACCTCTTCAGTTTAATCTGCAAATTGAGAAGACCATAACCTGAGCTGGGCAAATTCCAATTTAGCCTTACAGTTTGCATAAAACCATGATGTCTTAACCACATTTTTGGAATCTAAAGGAAGCTACTGCATGTTCAAAAATTGGAAAAGAAATCAGCAAAGGGCAGTGGTCAGAGGTTGCTCGACTCAAGTGTTCAGGCCCTCTTTGGGCCTGAAGTCAAATGACTTCAGGCCCTGCGTGCACTCAAAATTTTTTTATTTTAAAAATATTTTTTATAATATTTAATCATGATTTATTAAATTAAATAAAAATATCAATAGTTCTAGGAGATGATATTTTTAGTGTCCAAACTTCTAATGATTATAAATTATGTTACAATAAAAGTTTTTTAGGTCTATCAGTGGGTTTTCACCAAAACCCACTGATGGACTTAGGATATTTAAATTTCTCAAAACTCAATATTAATAGTTAGAGTTGAGCTAGGAGATGAAATTTTTGGTGTCCAAACTTCTAATGATTATAAATTATGTTGCAATTGGAGTTTTTTAGGTATATCAATGGGTTTTCACCAAAACCCACTGATGGACATATGATATTTGGATTTCTCAAAACCCAATATCAATAGTTAGAGTTGAGCTAGGAGATGGTATTTTGGTGTCCAAACTTCTAATAATTATAAATTATGTGCAATAGGAGATTTTTAGGTCTATTAGTGGGTTTTCACCAAAAACCACTGATGGACTTAGGATATTTGGATTTCTCAAAACCCAATATCAATAATTAGAGTTGAGCTAGGAGATGGTATTTTTGGTGTTCAAACTTCTAATGATTATAAATTATGTTGCAATAGAACTAAGTTTATAAATTATGTTGCAATCGTTCTGTGCCAACTGATACGGTATGAGAACATAATTAATATTCATTAGGACTAAGTTTAGACACCACAAATACCATCTCCTAGCTCAACTCTAACTAGTGATATCGAGTATTGAGAAATCCAAATATCCTAGGTCCATCAGTGGGTTTCCACCAAAACCCACTGATGGACCTACAAAAGTCCTATTGCAACATATTCTGAAAATATGAGTTGATAGTCTGCAAGGAACCCAATTTTGCTATGCATTGTGTATTTAGGTAATATCTAAATAGAACCTTCTTATTTCAAGTTTAAACAAATGTAAGCATGTTTTGATCATACCTGAGCATTTCAATAAAATGAGAAGATTTTGTCATAACTTGTAGAATTATATAAAAGATTACACTATAAATAATTAATTTAATAAATCATGATTAAATATTATAAAAAATATTTTTAAAATAGAAAAAAAATTGACCCACGTCGGGCTTGAAGTCATCTAATTTCAAACCTTTCTAATTTATTTAGGTTGCTCCTGATCAAGCAGCTCATGAGACAGCTGAAGATGAAAAAAAGAAGTGATGGGATGGATCATGGATGTATTTCCTCCGTGGTGTGTTGGATGTTCTGTAAATATAGCTCCAGGTAGCCGACCTTGATGAAAAGAATGTCATATCGTAGAAAATAAGTCTTCTCTTACCGCTTCAAATGTGTTTGAAAGAAAACGCTCTGACTCTGCGTTCTTTGCCCAAAAGATTGCATATGTGCTAGATTATTGTCAACTCTGTCAAATGAAATAAATAAACATTTAAATGTGTCAAAAAAAATCATCTGTGTTCAGACCCTCCTAGCGTGACTTCAGACCCTGCGTTTAAATATGAAATTACATGTTTTGATAGGTTTTTTATATATTAATATATTTATTAAATATTATTTAATATATTAATTTATATCAATCAAATATAAAAAATTATCTCTTTATATTTTTGAAATCATGTTGGAAGAGATATTTTTTTAACTGAAATATTTTTTCTTTCTTTACCTGACTTTTTTAGCCGATTCCATAATATATTATTTTAAAATAAAAGGTCTGAAAAAGCATGTTCAGTTGTCTCAAAATTCGTTACTGAGAAAGAGAAAGACAATACTTGGCGGGAGGGGTATAAGAGGAAGTTCAATAAAATGGGTACGCCCTTTGATAAAAATGAAACCATGGTACATCTTTTAGTAAATACTAATTCTTGAGTACGTCCTTTGGTAAAAAGCCGAAAGAATTATATTGAAGTGTTATTTTAGAGGGTGAGCCACTAACTTCCTCTAAATGTATTGGTAGAATTTAATCTACTATTATGATCAAAATTCTTGAAGCCTTTCAACCAATTCATTTTATTTCATATGTTATATTTCTCCTATCTCATAAATAATCTCTTGCAAAATAAGATAAAATTATATATGATAAACCTTTCCTCGTGACCTCGTATTAACAGAAGATTCATGCACCTAGGATTGTAAATGAATCGAACATTTGTAAACAAGCTTGGTGTTCAACTTGATAAAAGATTACTTATATTCGTTCAATACTCACAAAATCAATTAAATAAACAAGCTTGAACATCTTGTTAAACTAAACAAATAAACTTGAACACATATGTGTTCAACTCGTTAATATCGTGAATGACTTTCTTGAACAATATTCGTGAAAAACGTTCGTGAATAATATTCATGAACCATATTCATTAATAAAACTCTTATCAACATACTAAATAAAAAAACTTTTAAAATGAGCATACAAATTTGAATTATAAAGCTCAATAATCAATCAAACAAATAAAAATTTCTATCAATCAAAAGCTCAATAACATCTAAACGAATCAACTCAAGTCAAATTTGAACCAAACTCAAACTCAAAAAATAAACTAAGTCAAACTTGAACAATTATTTTAATGGTTTGGTTCATTTTAGGCTCGGGTTGATTACGTTATCAAACAAACTTGAACATATCCCATAATTTGGTTCGGCTTGGCTTGTTTATGACCCTATGCACCAGACTATCCTCTATGCTATATAACTCAAATGGATCAATCAATAGTGGTGTAAGGTAACCTCGAAGCACAAGGGCATCAATTTGAAAGGTATTAGTTAGCATACACAATTAAGAGGAAAACAACTCAGTATACAATTAAGATGTATTTATGATTTCAAAGAAACATAGGTGAATGGGTTGCTCTAAGATTTCAACCATAGGAGAGGGGTGCAACTCATGACGAGCTCAATGGAGTTCTATCTTTTCTATGCCAATCTTGGTGGCAAAAGACGATTCACTCGCCCCCAACGCCCCTGCCAACCCGTCCCAGGACCATTTTCTATGCCAATCTTAGACTCATAGGAACAATGTTGGCTCAAAAGATTCAAATGGTTGATGAGAGATATAGTAATGAGGCAAAGAAGTGGAGAATAAATGAATACCTAGATTCCACTTCACAAAATTGAGATAAAGAGATAAATAAATAGCTTCTGTTCTCAAATTTATTTTTAAAAATACTCAAAATATTCAGTTTTTTTCTCTTTTGATAAAAAAAAAACCCGCATCGGTTTCTCTAGTATTAAATGGGACTTATAGAGTTGTGAGATATAATCTTCTTTAATAACCTCTGAAGAAGTGATGTTAAGAAGGCCTACTCAAATGAATAAACTTTAAGTAAATATTTCCTTTTGAATGAATTGATAATTTCATTTTAAATTAAGAATAAAGGACCATTAAGACTTAAGAGCCTCTAAATGTTTCCTTATGTACAAGATTTTCCATGCTAAACTCATTGGTTTCCAATACAATATTCTAGTATTAGCTACGTTAGGTTGAAAACAAATTAACTGAATAAAGCAAGATAATGAGCTCCTTTGTTAATTGTGATGGACTTAGGCTAGGCCGCCTACATTGCATAATTAACTAAAAATTAACAACATAAAAAACAAAAAGGATAATCCAATGCACAATGCTTATTGACGATCCCGAGAAAAAATGTTATACACAATTTTATCCTATATGGTAAGAGATTGATTTCATGACTCAAACTAATAACCTCTATGTCACACGACAATAACTTTAATGTTATACCAAAACTCTCCTTCACTTGATAACAAAAAATCAGAACAGAACTTCTCAATAGAGAAATGAAAAAACAAATCATGTCATTTTCAACATCAAAATACAATACAGCTGATCATTGAATCACCTACCTTGGGAATTATAATAGATCATCCATGAATCACCGCATCATAGAAGTAGCAACATAAAGGAATCTTACATGTGTATGAGAGAATAAGATTGTGTGCAAAAGCTGACGATCTAAAAGAGCAAAAAAACTGTTGGAATGAAATTTTTATCAAAAACAAAATTCAAAAAATATGCCTTGAACCAACAGAAGCTGCCCGAAGAGGCCATGAAAAAATTATACATCACTAGCAGCTAAAGCACATCTCGCCTATAACAAGATGATTTGATTGTCTATTCAGCCTTAGTGACAAAAAGCATAATTTACAAGGTGTGAAGCAAGAGAATCCTCACTGTCGTGGCTTCCTTAATGCTGTAACTGGATTGCAGTAAGATAGAAAGGATGCCCAGAAACTGTACCGGAAGTGCAATGTTTTAAATCACCAGTAATTCTCTCAGGTGGATTTAGCTCCCAATGCAATTCGTAGTGTGACAAATCATATGTACCAGGTGTAAATAGACAAATCTTCAAGGGAATTTCAGATGAAGACAGAGGCTGCAAATCAAGTTTAGTAGAGCTTAATGCACACCATATAAAGGGAAATTGAGACTCCGTTGATAATATCTTAGGTCGACTCCCCTGAACACTGGAGACGACTTTTATATCATTAACCAAGGATATGTCATTCCATCCACTTCCATTTCCAGAAGAATCAGAAAGCTTGGCCACTTCTGAGTGTTTTCTCACAGGCATGACATCATAGGTTACCAGTCTGATGGAAACAACAGAATCAGAACAATTCTGGACTCTCAAATGAAAACCAGCCTCACAGAAGGAAGTAGAGAAATCATGGTTAATCATTCTGGAGCCGCTCATTTGCCAGGATATGGGGCAGTTGTTGCTAATACTGGAGAAAAGGATAAGAAATGGAAGTTACTTCGGGATTCTGGAAGTTCAGTAAAATAAAAAAATTAAATAGATTCTAATCTTGCCTGATATGGCAAGTATGATTGGTTAACAATTTTGGTCGTTCTACTGGCTCAATGATAGGATCTGTTTTGGCCATCTTTGATATCAAAATGAAGTCAACCTTGCCCAGATCTCCCTGACATTTCAATTGCACAACAAATCAGGCAATCATGGTTAGGGTAGATATCAAACTTAATAAAATATCTACATCAAGAACAAATGAACAAAATGATTTTCAAATATTATATATTTTTCAATGTCAAACATCTAGGAGATGAGGACAACAATAACAAATGATTTGAGTTACCCCTTCAGATGGCATCGCCTAGTGTTCATCCAATATAAAGTTTCACTTAATTGATATCATTAGACCTGAATAACAGATTACTGGATTTTGTACTAAAAACAAGAGAGGCAATAACTTCGGGATTAAAAAAACACTGCATTATATCTAACCAAATTCATTCAAATTTCATTTTGGCAAACAATTATAAACATGTGATTGACACAGAACAAACCTCCCTACATTGTGTGTGAGGAACAACTGAAGACAGGAACGTGTGTGTTTCCTTGTGGCAGTTTTTACTTGTACTCAAGTGTACTCTTGGTATACAGCAAAATGGTAGCAAAGATTACAACAGAGCAACTACTATTCTTCTTGCTTAAATCACACCTTTTGTTCATGGGCTGAATCATCTTCATGCTGCTTAATAAAAGATTTAAGCAGTCAGGAAAAGGCTCACCCATGGCAGTCATGATACTAGTTGTTAGTGATAGCCAGAATCAATCAATGGATGAAGGGCTAGCTAGGGCTCATTGGTGAAGTAGAAACCAAGAGATCTTGTAGCATTCGTTTGTGTCAAAGAATACCAAGTCTTATGTTGATAGACAACAAAGATCCTAGGAAAAATTGAATTGATTCCTTCTCACAGAAATATTAAAAAAATTTGTTGCACCCTGCTTTACCCTTGAATAAATCAACCACCTCGTGCTTCTGAATATTATCACCCGTTCTTATATTTGCAACCTTCCAATTATAGACTAACAACAACCTATGGACTCATTCCATACAAGCTTCACAAAAAAATCACCACAATAGAGGACCCATACAACAACAACAACAATCAAGTTTTATCCCACTATGTGGGGTTGGTTATATGAATCCTTCAACGTCATTGAACTATATCCCCTACTATATCATCATTTATATTTAAATAAATTTTATCTTATTTATTGTTGTTAACCAAGTTTTCTTTGATCATCCTCTTCCTCGTTTGATGTGCACATTTGTCATAGTTTCTTTAAAGGAGTCGGGAATGAAACTCTCCTCTGCTGATTCTGCTTTACCCACAGTTTCACCATCAGTTGAAGGGTAATGCTGATTGAGAGGCAATTGAAGAGGGGAATAGCTTTGAGGAAACTGGAAACCCTAATTAAATTCACGATGACAAGTTCAATTCGGGTTTCAGTTTCCTCTAATGGCACCCTTCTTCGATTCCTCTTGATCATCTCACTGCTCCGCAAGTGATGGTGAAGCTGTGGATGAAGAAGCAGAATCAACAGACGGGTAGCATTCCTGACCCCTTCAAAAATGTTCAAGAACAACAGCAGGTCATCATATCGTAGGAAGAACAATGAGCATGTCAAACCGGGAGATAAGCTCTCTGAATATGTCATGTGCAACAGTGAGATGAAGAATGAGTGCTTCCAGGCCCAGGCCTTCAGGCTTCCATCTGGAAGGCAAGAGTCCATAAAGAAGATGAAGCCATGGCACCAAGATATTCCTGTTTGACTTCAATTTGAAGCTTCTTTATGGGTTTATAAGTCAGGTACCCCACCCACACATGAAGATAAAGTGATAGCATTATAAATATCTAAATCGGCCCTTTTCCTTATTAGCTTGAGTTTTGGGGATAGGTGGTTTAGCCAATCAACTTTAATTAAAGGATGTTTTTTCTATCATAGACACAACATGACAGCTCTCGATTATTAGAATTTTGTTATAATCTTCCCAACATATAAAAAAAATAAGGCAAAGCCATAATAAATAGGTTATAATTCAAGGAGCCAAATGAAACAAACAGGTCTTTTATAAAACAAATAGGCTGGATTTACCTTAGAAGACTTCACCTGATGGTATCTCTCGAACTGATGAAATTCAACCATGGGAGACTTTGACACATCAATTACTTCTTTTTTCTCTTGAGAAACCATCAACAAATCACAACCGCTGAGATGTTCTTCGTTACTCGAATTTTTTCGACAATCCTGCAAGGTAAATACAGTTAATATTGCTTTGATCTGTTAAAAATGAATTTTGTGGCATCACACTTTTGCTTTCACTATCTAGATGATAGACCAAAAGGCTGAATTTAAATCTCTATTTACTGAGAGACAAGCAACACTCTTTTTTTGCCAATGCAAACTAAATTTGCAAACCTTTAGCTTAAAGAAGCATGACAAAGCCTGACCCGCCAGTAATGTTTGCATAGGGCAGATATAAAGAGTGGTAGGCAAAGCTGATATCTCCCACATATTGCCAACACTTGACAACTGATGGAGAGAGAAAGAATCTGATTTTGTCTTGTTCACTATGTCCATCTGGACAAAGAATTCATGCAAGCTTGATTTACATGGGGTGATATTGAATGATACATCGATAGATGGCAATACCTGCAACAGTTTGAAAAGGATTATTTCAAATTTCACAGCTTTGTATCTGCAGCACATCAACATGAAACACTGACAGCAGTAAAAAAAAAAATTCAGAAATATTCATTCAAGAGAAAGTTACACAGATAATAGGCTTATAGAACAAAGGGTACCACTGTACAAAGTATGTTGACAACAAAAACCACATGAAAACTTGGTGAAATTCTTTACTTGTAATACTAGTTAATTGTGTAGAGATCTCCAAAAAGATCTATGGTCAAAACAATAAACTGCAGTTTGTCCTTTCCTAGTAATACAAGTACAAACTAGGTACAATTTAGCTACAAAGATAGCACTTGGGCCCTTCGAGATATCATCATTCAGTTAGAAACAGGTCTTGGAGTAGCACTCAATGTCATCAGCGACTAAAGATCATGAGGCTGTTTGTGCATTCAGGAAATTTTTTGCAATTATCAAGCAATATGACAAATTCTGGTTCAAATTTTACAAAATTTAACATGTGAAACTTGCTAAATACTTAAATGTATTGCCCATTTCAATTTTTTAGTTACATCAGATAGTTATGGTGGTTAAATATTGAAGGATAAACCACATTACCTGAACTAAATGTATCCATAATGTACATGAAGGCTTTGAATTTAAGGAAAATAATTGAAAGGATGGTATCATAAAATTGTTTCCCCAAGTTATTTAAGATCAACATACGAACCATACCTCTCCACTGAGTTTACAAAGCTAGCAATATTTTCTTTTGTCTCCCTCTGCTTGTTGCACTTCCCATTCTAATACATTCAATTTACCTAGTTATAGGATCTATTAGCTCTTGAATATTTTTATACCATCCATTGCACTTCCATTCTAACAGATTCAATTTACCTAGTTATAGAATCTATTAGTTTTTAAATATTTGTATATCATCTCAAACTTATTTACTCATATTTTATCATCTGTTTGACTCACATCTAATCTCAAATATTATCCTTTCTAGTAACCACACATCAATCTTACAATTCTCTTCTCTACAATATTAACTTTTTTTAATAGCCCAACACTCTGATCCTAGAAATATATATGTTGTACCACAGTCTTAAATTATTACTCTTAACCTATGCAGAACAGGACGATCACATGACTTCAAAAGCTCATTTTCCTCATTAAAAAAGATTCCATCAACATCCCCTAGTTAAATCATAGATCCAAAATATATAAAATTCATATGCATCCTTTTTAACCACTCCCTTAATTCTTCTCTTGCTACAAAAACTATATTCATATATTCAAATTTTGTTCTACTTATCTTAAACCCATTAGTTTTGAAAGTTTCCCGCCAAAAAAAAAAGCTTGATGTTTAGTGATAGCATTGTCATACATATCCATCAATATAATTTCTAGATATTGCTTTCTTATCCAAAACCCACCAAAATTAGTTGCCTAGGAATTTATTCATAAGTTTTTTCTAACCAATAAAAGCATTGCAAATCCTTCATTTCTTTATAGAAATTTTCATTAGCTATCATTTTAGCAATAAATGACATCGATGGTGGACCTTTTAAAGAACTGAATTAGTTTTTGAAATGATTTTCTTATTTTAAAATTGCTTTTAGTGTTAAAAGAACTCTTTGGTGGAACTACAAGAATAATAATGCTAGGACTCTCCAAAGATAAAACAAAGAAAAAGGAGGTTTAGAACCAAGAGTTCATTATTTTTGATGGCACGTGGACTTTGATGATAAACAAAATCATAGCAGGATGAAATTATAGACCATATAAAAGAATAGATATACTGTCAACAGATTTAAAGATGGTTGAATGAAAAGGCTATCTAAAATTAGAGGCAGAAAAGTTTTGAAGTATAGCAATGTTTAAAGAATATGATATGTTCTATAATTTTAGAACTACCAAGGCAGAAAATGATATTTATTGGAGTGTTAAAAGGATTCAACTAAGTCATTTGCTTTGCACTAGACTTAGTTTGCTTGACCAATTCATTTCAATCAGTTCATTTGTCTCTTACCTAGTTCAATTTTAAACTTTGGTATTAATCATATATCATGTTTTGTAAATGTGGAAGGTCTTATTTCA
The DNA here is from genome assembly GCA_024364735.1 of Boesenbergia rotunda. Lineage (NCBI taxonomy): Eukaryota > Viridiplantae > Streptophyta > Magnoliopsida > Zingiberales > Zingiberaceae > Boesenbergia > Boesenbergia rotunda. The sequence goes on along the minus strand of JAGFNQ010009175.1, from coordinate 74,236 downwards.
ACCCAAGGAGAAGAAAGTCACATAGAACCCACAATGAATTGAATGACAAGTCTAAATCAATAAGATGGATGAAAAGAACCTTGACCCAACGCTTGGTATAGGAGATGGAAGATGCCACAACCTTGGGATTGAAGTTGATAAGTCTTTGAACGCTACAAGGGGATGCCTTGATAAGTTCTAGTTCAATGAAGATCCAACAAGTGAGAGCCTCACCATGCTTTTTAGATTGAAACAAGCCAATAGATGACGAGGCTCTCACTTGTTGGTTCTTCATTGAACTAGAACTTATCAAGACATTCCCTTGTGGCGTTCAAAGACTTATCAACCTCAATCTCAATGTTGTGTGACATCTTCCATCTACTATACCAAGGTTCGTGGTTTCTTAAGCATTAGGTCAAGGTTCTTTTCATCCATCTAATCGATTTAAACTTTCCTTGTTTCTTCATTCAATTCATTGTGGGTTTTATGAGACTTTCTTCTCCTTGGGTTCACATGGAATTGGAATCAGAGCTTTGGTCTTTCTAAATCAATTTGGTTATCTTTTTCTTTTTGTGCGAATCTTTATCTATTTTGTTCATCTTTTGATACTTATTGTTATCATTCCAATCTTAGCAAGTTTTATTTGCCTTGTTGCTATCAAAAGAGAAAGAGAGAGAGAGAGAGAAATTGTGATTTTCAGCCCAAAAAAAAAAGAGAGAGAAACGGACAAAATAGAAGGGGAGGCTGAAATTTTTAAAAAATGAAAAAAAAAACAGAAAAGAAACAAAAGAGAGTAGCACATTTCCTTCTACTACTCATTATCTTTCAATTTCGCATTTTCTTTTTTACATTTTCCCAAGATTAAATTCCAGCAAATCTCCTTTCGGTACTTATTTCAAGTCTCTTACTCTCTTTATCTTTCATTCTGCATTCTACCTATGAATTTCCTTTGAGCATTTATTTCACGTATCTAACTTTCAATTCTGCATTTCCTTTAAGTTTAGCCCAGATTCAATTGTGGCACCTGCATAGATTAAATTCTGACAAATTTACTTTCAGCAATTCTTTCTATCTTTATCTTTCAATTCTGCATTCTTATAAATTTTGCGTAGATTCAATTCTAGCATCTACCTAGATTCAATTCACAGCACTCAATTCAAGTTTATCAATACTGCTAAGTTGCATTTTTCATTCAATTCATTGTGGGTTCATGAGACTTTATTCTCCTTGGGTTCACATCAACTACCAAGGCAGAAAATGATATTCATTGGAGTGTTAAAAGGGTTCAACTAAGTCATTTGCTTGTCCGCCTGATTCACCAATCTCATTCAACCCACTCAATTCTCCCAACTTACTCAATTCTCTAACTTGTTTTACACACTCAGCTTGTTCAATTCGTCTAGTTGATCCATCTTACCTTGTCACACAAAGCCTTTTGACCTACTGACTCATCTTAGTGCACTAGATTTAGTTTGCTTGACCAATTCAATTTGATCCGTTCATTTGTCTCCTACCTAGTTCAATTTTAGACTTTAAAATTAAGCATATATCTTGTTTTGTAAATGTGGAAGGTCTTATTTGAAATCTTAGGTTATGGAATGAATGGAATATTTAAATTTTTATTAAAACTGAAATGATCATTCTGCCTTAAATTTGTCCATCCAAGTGCTGAAATGGAATCACACATTGAATGATCCATTCTATTCTAACCTACCAAACATAGCCTAAGTTCTTAATTCAGTTAACATCTAAATGCAAGAATTTAACTTCATGCGACAGAAATTAGTTGAGAACCTGAACTTAGAAAATTATGAGGAAGACATTTAACTCTTAGACATTCTTGTTTTGTATTCTCATTTCAAATTTAGACCCACTGTAATACTATGCTTTGAGAAATATACACATATAGGCATATAATTAAGTGGTACGTGCTACCTCCAAGTCGTGGTGCATTCGCAGTATACGATAAGTCATGTTATTGGAACAACTTTCAACTTCATAATATATTGACACATACAGGGAAATCTTTCCAGTAAGACCAGCATGAAACCAAAGAGGCCACGTTAAGCATGCTCCGCCTGGTACTTTAGCATCCTATAATGACAAGGATTTAAAAAATAAATAAAAAGTTAACACCTGGGAAAATATTGGTGTGCTCTATTTACAGTACGTGGTCTGTGATAGTTTCATGAAGAGATACTGGTATACTCACATCTGGAAATGAAAACAAAAAACTCTTGGTGTTTGGAATGACAATTGCTGGTGCCTCCTTAATTGCAGCACTTTCAGGATTTTCAGAGTATTTAGGAAAATCCATGTTTAGTTCTTCTATGTTTCCAGGAATGAGGTACCTTGGATGACTGATTTTCATTTTAATGTTCTGCACAATTGGAAGATGTTGAAACAAGTCAAAATCGGCATGCAGGCAGTAATTTAAATAATCCATCATTTCTAGATTGCTTCCTTCTCCAAAGTAACAGATTGTTAACAGAAATCTATGCATTGCCCGTAAATTGGAATTTATTCATTAGTACAACATAAACTGATATAAGATTGGCAAGGCCAGAAGAAAATTTGACCATAATAAAAGAAATATAATGAATCAACCTTCACAGAAAATTCTGATTGGTTCCGAAGCTCAAGCAGTAGAGGCCTTAGGTCCCCAGTAAATATTTTCTTTGGTAAGTGCTGAATACATGCCTCAAGTTTCGGCAAGCCCTGATTACAAAGAAGAAAAATGAGCTATTTCTCTCACACCTTGGTGAAGTAGAAGAGAAGGATGCAAACCTTAATCACTAAAAACTCCAGGTTGGTGCTTAAAGACCTTAAAGCTCTTCTTCCTTTTTTCTGCGTGCCCTTCATATCAAACTCAAAGTGCCGATAACCAATCACAGTATCTGATAGAGTCCACCTCACTCCAGTTATTTTTAATAAACCTTCCATTTTTGGACAAACTTCAAGTTGTATCTATGATGTAAAAAAGTGAAACAAATATTTAAACATATTAGCTATCAACAAGTTAACATATCGATTTAGAACAGATGTGATCCAATGTAAAGATAATTTCGCTGATGAAGCTCCTAATAATTAGAAAATACTACCATATTCCATATTTCCATGTAGCTATCGAGTAAAAGAATATAAGTTGTAGGTACACTAAAAAGTGGAGAAATGATAATAATAGAAATAGATGGTTTATTACAAATTACAATAACCCTAACTTCAAATGTTCTTTTAACTTCAGTCAAGTTTTCCAGTACCATAATATTGAATCAGCACCAAATTACGTCAAAAGGAAATTATCAGGACTCTGCTCGTTTACATACCCTCTTTGTCTCACCGGCTTCTAAAATAACATCCAGCTTTGATAACATAAAGGAAGAATCACTATTGCATGGGCACCTGAAATGATGAACAGCATTTAACAACAATAACATCAATGGAACAAATAATAACATGAGCCTATCATTTGGATAAGACAGTAATCTTTTTCAAGAATATAGCCACTATCTAAAACTAGGAGATGTTTACATACTCTAAATCCCCATCGGGTGGTGGTGTGTTTAACGCACTACTACCTGCATAATTTTCATAGAACCAGATTATCCTACTTAGACATAAAGTTACAATATGGAATAATGTGCAATATGAATTGTATATTGCCTGTTTCTGTTCCCTCGGATTTTGCAGTGAGCTCACATATAAGAGAAATTTCAGAGATAGGAACTGCAGCCTGAAGAGGGTTCTGGAATTCAAGTTCCACAACAACTGCTTCTGCAATTATTAGAGTTTCAAAAGATAAAAAAGCAAATTCTATTGGTTTGATATTTATTTTAACAATACACTACAAAGCATACCTCCAACCACGCAAACAGCTGAATCATTGTTTCTTCTTGAAGAGGATTTCATTTGTGAATCCAGCCAGTTTGATCTACTCGTGGTTGCTGAAGGTACCAGTTCTTCCTCCAATGACTGCCACAAATGTTCACTTACATGGACCTGTGAATTTTGTGAATCCATATCAAATTGAGTCATATGAATTTCATATGTATACTAAAGCCAAAAAAAAAAAACTGAGTCAATGTAAATAATATCATAATGGCATAATCAGATGGATGCATAAGGGCAATTATCCAACATATAATGCAAATAAAAACCACATGCACATGCATACAGACATCCAGAAAGTTGCACAATATGGTAGACTCATGCACATGAGCCAATGAAACTCTGATCAAGTTCAACTCATCAGAGAATTGTTTGTGCAGTGATCAACTCATGATCAACTAGCACTAGTTCTTCACTGGGAAATAATAGAATGAGATTGTCTCAACCTAGCTCATTGTGATCAAGAACCACATTTTATGGGAGGTTTATTTATGACACACTCTAAGATAGAGTGCAATAGTCGAGTAGAATAGTCTTGAATGTTCCACAAGGGATGGTTATGGTAGTGATTATGGTGCAAGTTGATGGTGGAAGAAATACCATCATTTGAGGTGCCAAGCTGTGCTACTTGAAACCCTCAAAACATTTTGTTCCAATCTCACACCAACACAGAAACTTGTCGGCACAGGGTGATACTGGCACAAACAGGGAGAGAAAGAGGAAAGATGCAAAATGATGAGTTGGCATTGAAGGAGAAGTGGAGGGAGACATAGCAAGATCGAGAGTGAGAGAGAGATACCTGGAGAAGGGAGGAACAAGAAAATAGGTGTATGCTTTGGTGTCACGAGAAAGGAGAGATCAGGTGAGACACAATTGTTTTGGCATCACGAGATGGAGGATAGATCAGGTGGTGTGAACAAAGGAGGTAACTAGTGCTGAAATAAAAGCAACATGCTTTGTCTCTAATACCAATTGACACAACACAGTGGACAAACAACAAAGCGAACCCTCACCTAAAGGGAAACTTAACAGCAATACCAGGCTTCAACTTCTTTTATAATTTTGACTTGCAACAAACGCGAAAAGTTACAATATTCCAAATAAGGAAAATACACGATTTTAATTGGGATTATAATTATCATTGTTTATTACCAAAATAACAAAGAATAATAAACTGTAAATTACTAGATGACAAAATCAAATTTAAAATTTATTGAAGGCGCGTTAATCTCAAATAATTTATTAATTTTTTACTAATCTGCATGTGTTCCCCTATTTGCACTAAGAAGAGAGTAAAAAGAACTTTGCATCATTAAACTGATTTCTGACAAAGAAAGAGATGGAAAGAAGGAAGAGGATTAAAACCATGAATGGCAGGGTAGAGATATTAGGGGAAAAAAGAGAATGGTGGAATTGGCTTCTACTATAAACTGATGTACAGACACTTACACTGAATGTCAGAATCTAGAAAAACCAAGAAATATTAGCGCTCGGCACAAATAAAATTGATTAAATTCTGAGTTTGCACTTGCAATTTTGGTAAATAAAATCAAATTTACTATGGCCATTCATTTAAATGATTATCATATATTGATAGATGTGGCCAGACCTCTTTGTTTTAGCTAAAATAGGTGGATGCTAACCCCACCAAGTGGGATAAGGCGTGGTTGTTGTTGTTGTAGTTGAATGATTTCTAAATCCAGTAACACCATCTTGGCATCATAGAATTAATTTGTCTCTGGGGCACGAAAAATTATGAATTTTCATAACCTCAATCAAAGCATTAGTTTGCTTTTTGTTCTAGCATCTAAAGCAAAAAAATAAAAAATAAAAAATAAAGGATAGAGGACAAGAAATAACCATGACAAAAAACCAGGAAAATATATAATAACAGTAGTCCTTCAAAGACAATGAAAATCAAGTAACAAACTTACATCTGAAGGTGATGCGTAAGTTCGGAAATCTTCATAAAATACTTTGAGTGAGGCCATATTGATAACAGGTAGTCGAAGATTGTAAACCTCAAATTTCTTTCCCATTCTCTGAGGTATCAAGGTATAGCAAGTTTCTAAGATTTACGAACTACCAAACAAAAATATCACGAGGAAGAATCTATAGAAGTACCTGGACAACATGGGAAAATTCATTAAGGAATACATTTTGTGTGGCTAGGGACTGATGACTGCAAGCCAAAACCTCCAGCATATGCTTGATAGCCAAATCAAGAACTCCAATAAAAGAATACCACCTAAGTAAATGGAAGGAGATAAGGTCAAAATCATCAAAGATAAATGCACAAATATACAAACAAAGCGTAGAGAACCTTCCAACATTGTAGTGAACGTGATCAGATATATAACTCCAACCATTTTCTCTGTAAACAAAGAGTGCATTCCTGTAAGCTCGAATCGCATGATGTCTCTACATTTTACAGAATGAATGTTTTACAATTAGCACATAAAACTTTGTACACGCTTAAATATCTGAGACACAAGTTTCAATATGAAGATGAATTTGACGTGCAATCAAGTACCTGATCAGAAATGTAGTAACGGTTTCCAGACAGAACAAGATGAAAACCATATTGCGTAACATTGGTGGGATGGAAAGCAAATAGCAGTATGATGCTTGTTCAAGCATCACAGCTGCATGCAGAGAAGGTTCCTAATGAAAGATGTACATTAGCTGCATGCTTAAACACTCAGGTTTAGTCATTTTATTTTCACACTTAGCATTACCTCATTAGAAATGCGAAAAAATATATTTGCGGCATCCTTGAACTGCCCCCTGGCCTTGAGCATTTCTGCCCACCATAGCCCACACCTTGAGGCATTTCTTTGACTAGATGACCCAATTTTCTGAATAAGAAATAAAAAAAACATCAGAGATCTAGCAAATAAATAAGAAAACAATCAGGTTGTATAATTTTACTGGAAAACATTCACAAGAAGCTATGAAGTGCAACAAATATGTAAAGATCAATATTGTCCAAGCACAAACATGTAACAAAAAAACCTAGTTTAGATTATTCTACACTATAGTATAGCACAGTGATGAGGATAGAAATTTGATACTCAAAATACTTTCCAAGCACATCAATATTATCGTCATCCTAAGTCCTAACATTATTTGTGAAGTAGGGACTAATCCATTATCTTATTGCAAGATGTATAACCATCGATGTCTTCCAAGGTACCACCAGGGTTATTGATTTTGAGAGAAACTTTATTCAGATCATAACATGCCTGTATATACTTTGCATGGTTATATGATTTCATAGGAAATACAAGAATATTTTAAAAAACACCAAGGGATAATCTCAGCCATAGGATCTGATGAGGACTCGATGTCAAAAATTTAGGAAGCTGGACCAAAATAGGAAAAATAACATATCAAAGCAAAGAATGATCTGCAATCATACAACTATTATTTACTATCAACTGTGTTGTGAGGTGCAGGGGTAATTAGGTCTTTTTATCTTATGCCATTATGGTTTTCTATATGACATAATTAATATGTCTTTAGAATTATATTAGTTAATTTTAGAATTGGTTAATTGACTAAGTCCTCATAAACATCTATATATTGTATTCTTCATTGCTCATAATAAAATAAGTGGATTATATCTCTTTCTTCTATCCAACATGGTATCAGAGCCAAAACCCTAAAGTTTTTCCTCTTTTCTTTTCCATACGGCGCCGTTTGGAAACGAGCAGTTTCATCTCAAACGTACAGTTTGGATGCTAATCTTTGCCTTCTCCGACTTTATCAGTTTGATCCTACTCGATTAAGTATTGTATCCGTGAACCCGTACAACCTCATCCACGCGAGCAGCACTTCTCGGGCGAGCAGCCTCGCGTCGATCACAGACCTTCTCCTCGATTTTATCCGGCGGCAACACTCTCGGGCGAAGGCATCTTCTTCGGCGGCTCTCCCCTTGCGACGTCTTCCCTCACCTCGGCGGCGCTTCTCTTCACCTCGTGTAGCGCCGTAGCCTCTTCTCTACACCTCGCGCAGCAACGACCACTCGACGCCACTCTTGTCGCGCGACGCCGACCACTCGACGCCGCTTCTCTGCTCCTCGCTCGGCGCCGACCACCTGAGCGTTAATCTTCTTCGCCGTCTTCCGCTGCGAACTGGACGCTGTCTGCTGTTGCTCGACGCCTCGTCACCGTCGACAGCCTTCGTTGAAGCCCCGTCGCCGTCTTCTGCTGCTCGAAGCTCTGTCGCAGTCCTTTGCTCCCTCTCTAAACGACTTCTGCTGCTCCCTCCCTGAAGGAGGAACATTTAGAGAGGCGGCTCCGTGGCAGGTGGTTTTGAGCGCACGATTTGCTGAAAAAAAAAAGTGATTTCTTATTTCTCCTCTGCTCGCTCGCTGGATTTTCCTTCTCCTCCGCCGTTTTTTTCTTCTTGCCATAAGATTTTTTTTTGTCTTCTTGTGGTGTATTATGGCGGATACCTATGGGGAAAGTTCTGGATGTCTACAGATCCCTTGACTTCTTCTAGACAAGTTCAACCGATTTTCACAATGACAGGATCCGGAGGACCCGGTCTTCAAATAACTTCGGAAAAATTGACTGAGACAAATTATGCATCGTGGGTAGTTGCTGTTGAACTTTATATTGAAGGTCATGATAAACTTGATATTCTTCACGGCACAAAATTGAAACCAGATGAAAAGGACCCTAGTTTTCGTACTTGGAGGCGTGACAACATTTTGGTAATGACTTGGATACTTAATTCTGTTAGCTCTGGCATCAAACAGGTCATTCTTCATAATAGAACAGCTGTTGATATGTGGAGGACACTGGAGCAGATGTATGGACGCAAACATGATATGCTGCGTACTTATCAGATAAGTAGTAAAATTTTTAAACTTGAGCAAGGTTCTATGTCTGTCACAAATTATTTTGCTGCTTTAAAAGGGCTATGGGATGAGTTTGACTACTACAGGATGGACAATTGGATTTCTAGTGATGATCATCAGAGATATTTGAAGCTTCTGGAGAAGGACAGAATCATTAAGTTTCTTGATGGGCTTCATGCAGAGTTTGAAAATTTAAAAGGGCAAATTCTTAGTATTGATCCTACTCCCTCTCTAGAACAAATCTACTACAAAATTCTGAGTGAGGAAGGCAGGAGAAGGACCATGAACAACAAAGATAATACCTCTACAGCAAGTACTCCAATTGGAGAGACATCTGCTTTTGTCGGTTCTTCTAACAAACTCAAGTCTGGGGGAACAAAAGGAAAAGGTGGAAAATTTTGTCGGCACTGCAAGAGGACTAATCATGATTCAGATTTTTGTTGGGAGAAATATCCAGAAAAAAAACCTGAAAAATTCAAATACAGTGACAAGAAGGCGCCTAGTCGTGGAAATATTGCTGCCCAGAAATTAGTGGATGGGGAAACTACTGATTCTTCGGTACCTTCTAATATTAAGTTGTCATCTGCTGATATTGCTAATCTTCAGGACCTTTTATCACGGCTTCAGACTTCATCCTCTGTCTCTACTAATTCGTCTCAAGCGCACACAGGTATTCGTGACCTGGAGTTAAGAATTGCTGGGTCAAGATCTTATAGCCCCTGGGTTATTGACTCTGGAGCTACAGATCATATGACAAATCTTGCTAATTCTTTCATTTCTTATTCTTTGTCTTCTGGGCAGGATAAAGTGACTATTGCTGATGGCACCAAAGCCACTGTTGCTGGTAAAGGTTCCATACAACTGGCAGATCACTTTATCCTATCCTCTGCACTTCATGTCCCTTCCATTTCTCTTAATTTACTTTCTGTTAGTAGTATTACTAAACAACTACACTGCTCAGTAACCTTTTTCCCTGATCATTGTGTCTTTCAGGATCTCGAGACCAAGCAAACGATTGGGACTGGCCGTGAAGTAGGAGGTCTTTATTACTATCATCTTGGAACAACATCTGCTCTGAAGTCTACAGCTCAGTGTTCAGAAAATAAGCATCAAGAAATCTTATTATGGCATTCTCGTTTGGGGCATCTATCGTTTCGATCCTTGAAGGTTCTATTTCCTAGTCTCTTCTCCTCTGTTTCTCTTGAGTCTCTTCAATGTGAAGTTTGTCATTATCTAAACATTGTAGAACTCATTTTTCTGAGTCCATGAATAAAAGTTCGTCTCCGTTTGACCTTGTTCATTCAGATGTGTGGGGTCCCTCTCCTGTGCCTTCTTTGGATGGCTACCGATATTTTATCTCTTTTATTGATGATTACACTCACTGTACATGGCTTTATTTGATGAAAGGCAGAGACGAAGTTCCTCGACTCATTCAACATTATTGCAGAATGGTTGAAACTCAATTCCACACAACAGTGAAAACTCTTCGATCTGATAATGCACGGGAGTACTTTACACAGTCTCTAAATACCTTCTTAGAGGATTTAGGAATTTTTCATGAGTCATCTTGTCCCTACACACCACAGCAAAATGGAGTGGCTGAAAGGAAAAATCGTCATATCCTTGAAACAGCCCGTGCATTATTATTTCAGCGCCACTTACCCAAATATTTCTGGGCTGATGCTATCCTTGCAGCAGCTTATATCATAAATCGTCTACCATCAAAAGGTCTAGGGTACCAGTGTCCACTCAAAATTCTTCGTCCTGACACCACGTTGTTCTCACTTACACCTCGGGTATTTGGCTCCCTTTGTTTTATTCATATTCTTGGTCCCAAGACCTCTAAGCTTGATCCCCGAGCTATACGGGGAGTTTTTCTAGGGTATTCCACTTGCCAGAAAGGGTACAAATGCTTTGATCCTATTACTAGGACAAGGTATGTCTTGAAGGATGTTACCTTTTTTGAGTCCGAGTCCTATTATTCTTCCCAGACTCGTCCCCAGGGGGAGAATCTTACCCCTTCTTCCCTTGTTCCACAAGTGGTTCCTTCTCCTATTTCATTGGATGCCATGGAAAATAGAAAAGATGATGCTCCACCTCTAGATGCTCCATTACTGGGCTCGCAGGCTTCACAAGAAATTATTACTTACAAGCGACGAAGACATAAGCAAGGACCTACTACTAATCGGCTAGCTGAATCGGATGCTCTGGCTCCTGATCCTGTATCCTCATTGCTTGAACCAATCGCACCCCTGAATATGAATGAGCTGAATCTTCCAATTGCTGTTAGGAAAGGGGTCAGGTCATGTACTCAACATCCTATTTCTAACCATGTTTCTTATTCTCGTTTGTCTTCTTCATATCATGCCTTTGTTTCACAGCTATCAAATCATGTTATACCTTCTTCTTATTATGAAGCTGTAAGGGACTCAAGGTGGCTGGAAGCAATGAATGAAGAAGTGGAGGCTCTTAATAAGAATGGTACCTGGGAATTAGTAGATCCCCCAAAGGGGAAGAACTTGGTTGGTTCTAAATGGGTCTATGCTATTAAGTATAACTCAGAAGGTGACGTGGTCAGATACAAAGCCAGACTTGTTGCCAAGGGATTCACTCAAACATATGGGGTGGATTACTTGGAGACCTTCGCTCCAATTGCAAAACTCAAATCAGTCAGGGTGATTCTTTCTCTTGCCTCTCAGTATGGTTGGCCGCTATTTCAGCTAGATGTGAAAAATGCTTTTTTAAATGGTAACCTTCACGAAGAGGTCTACATGTTACCACCTCCTGGAATTGAAACAAAAGGGAAGGTTTGCCGACTGATAAAAGCTTTGTATGGACTTAAACAATCACCCAGAGCATGGTTTGATAGGTTCTGCAAAGCCATGACATTGTTTGGCTATAGACAAGGGAATGCTGATCATACACTCTTTGTGAAGAGGAAAGAGGACAAAACTACCATTCTTTTGGTTTACGTTGATGATATGATAATCACAGGTGATGACGAGGTTGAAATCCAGGCTCTTAAGTCCAAGTTAATATCAGAGTTTAAAATTAAAGACCTTGGACTATTGAAGTACTTCCTTGGTATTGAAGTTGCTCGATCTCAGGAGGGAATATATATATGTCAGAGAAAATATGTGTTGGATTTGCTCAAGGAGACAGGGAAGTTGGGTTGTCGGCCAGCAGCGACTCCTATAGAAGTAAATCATGATCTTACTAGTTCTACAGGGGAAGATCTTACAAATCTGGAAAAGGGAACGTATCAAAGGTTGGTTGGAAAATTACTCTATTTGTCTATGACTAGGCCTGACATTACCTACGCTGTTAGTGTAGTGAGTCAGTACATGCATGCTCCTAAAACTATCCACATGAAGGTCGTTGACAGGATTTTGAGGTACTTAAAGTCATGTCCCGGAAAAGGCTTGTTGTTTAAGGGAGGTGGTAATCTAAAGGTGGAATGTTATTCTGATGCTGATTGGGCTGGTTCTAGAGATGATAGAAGATCTACTTCTGGCTATTGCACCTTTTTAGGAGGAAACTTGGTAACTTGGAGAAGTAAGAAACAAAGTGTTTGTTCACGGTCCAGTGCAGAAGCAGAGTATCGAGCCATGGCACATAGTCTTGCAGAAATGTTATGGTTGAGTTTTTTATTAGAAGACATGGGGTTAAAGGCTGAATTACCTCTCAGGCTGTACTGCGACAACAAAGCTGCAATCAATATTGCAAATAATCTAGTCCAACATGATCGGACCAAACACATTGAGATTGATCGCCACTTTATTCGGGAGAGACTTGATTCTGGAGAGTTATGCTTGCCCTATGTCAAATCTGAGGACCAACTTGCTGATATGTTTACAAAAGCTATACCCCAAGCTGTGTTTAATTTTGCCCTTAGCAAGTTAAACATGTTTGATATATATGTTCAACTTGAGGGGGAGTGTTGTGAGGTGCAGGGGTAATTAGGTCTTTTTATCTTATGCCATTAGGGTTTTCTATATGACATAATTAATATGTCTTTAGAATTATATTAGTTAATTTTAGAATTGGTTAATTGACTAAGTCCTCATAAACATCTATATATTGTATTCTTCATTGCTCATAATAAAATAAGTGGATTATATCTCTTTCTTCTATCCAACAAACTGCATTGGCAGCAACTACAGTTAAGTTTGGAACCTTTGGATAGTTGCTCAGGTAAAGGTGTTTGAGCCCTTATTTGTGATTATTCAAATACAATATCTGAATATTTCAAATTTTGAACTGATAACATCATCTGTAGTTTTATAGATTTCCCTGCAGGTTTATATGAGACCTTCACCTTGTACTTTAGGTGATGTTTTGATCCAGTACTGGTCATCAAAATGTATTGCTAATAAGATTAATTTTCCATATTGATTAATCCAATAAACTGTGACATTTGGCATGAGATTATCATAGAATACTATGACACACACAAAAAAGAGAGAATATGAAGGTTAAAGGAAAAAATGGACAACATTGCCCCAGAATGATCTTCAACTATATAGCATTTCAAGCAACAAATAGAATTAACATTGATATTGAAACATAGAAATCCTTGTTACCTTCAACCAAAATCATCATAGCAATGGCTAAACAAAGCTTAACATACACAAACATGAATTTCTCCCGTATGGACATTTACATTAATTTGGTGTGGTCAAACCAAAGACATAAAGCTAACAAATGGAACCCACCTAAGTACCATAATCATGCCTATTAAAATAACAAAGTGCATTTTGTAGAAATCATATGCAACAAAAACAGGTGGTAAAAAGATAGATGTCATAGCATAACTTTGGCAAGTTTCCAAATGACCTGTGAAGAATCATGTGATATATATATATATATATATATCTTACCAAGTATGTAGTGAAGGCAGTTTCCATGCAATAGTCAGAATCCTTTCTTGACTGATCCAACATAAAGGAGCAAAGGGCAGTCATTTCCTGCATGGATAGTGTAAAATTCCAAGAATGCAATAGAATACGTGACAAACTAAAAAAGTCAAGGAAGTAATGCAATACAACAAAATTCCGAATATAAGTAGGAAGATGTGGAAGAACAGACACAACAAATGAACATTATCCTTGGGGAAAATATCAGTATTTGAAGCCCTTTGTTGCCTGAGATATACGTCTATGTTTCACTTGATTTATAGTAAAATTTCACACACACATACACACACACACACACAAAAAAACATTATCATCATCATGGTTTCAAGTACCAGTCAGTATTGGTCAGTACAACTGAAATGAACCACTCTGGTCACCAACAGATACCCAATACTATGATAGTATTGGCAATTGTAATTCTACATGAACTGACAAGGTTTTGGTGGTACCAACAGACACCATGCTTGGTCAATGTAGAACCACTTGAGAAGACAAGCTCTTCACTTGTATTGTCCTTCAATTGTGTTTGTCAGTCATGGAGTACCAGCATGTTGGTCCAAGATTTATTTGTAGATCTATACTTTATCGGTTCCAATTCTACTAGTTCAAGTCAAATGACCAATGATTCATTGAGATATGCTTATGGACATGTGAAGAAACTAATTTCAATATTAGATGTTCTGAGATGATTATTTGATTGGGATTTTAAAGGTTATAGAGAGCAGAACATTTTTAATCACGTGGAGAGCTAGAGTTGGCTATATTCAACGTGAACTAGACATCTATGAATGACTTAGAAGAATAAGTGTTATCATATTCATATAGAGATAGCAATGAGGGTGTAACCAATGGTGATAGAAGTCATGACATAGCATAGTCGGCTTTGTTGGATAGGTGATGCGGCTAGGGGGTAATGCAAACAAGAAAACATATATAAAAAAGACAATAATTGAAAAAATAAATCAACAACTATCAGATTTGGTGCAAAAGGCATCTTCGCTTCACAACTGATTCACCTTCCCACATGACAAAGTCAAGTTCTCTTCGGTAGAAGAGAATAATACCATCAAAATTTAATTCTATTTAGAATTATTCAAAGTTGTCCAAGACATTAATTTTTTATAATTTCTTAAAATATTTAAAAAGTTAAATTATTTCTTTTTGAAAGAGTCAGTTAAATTTTAGGATAATTGGGGTTTTATTATAAAATTATTCAAATCTTTAATTTTTATAATTTGTTGGAACTTTTAAAAAGTTGTTTTATTTCTTTTTGAAAGAGTCAATCAAGTTTTATTATGATAATTAGGATTTTATTAGAAAAGGTCTTTTATTTTATAAACAATAGGCCACATAATCAAATTATAAGGAGTTAGGATCCCATGTAATGGACAAGTTTTGGAGTTAATACAATTTGCAATTTCCTTTTCTCTGGGTGAGAATTGACAATTTTCTTCTAGGTGAGAATCGTATTTTTATCCTTCCGTTGTGACGCACCGAGGGGTCAATAGATGCTCATCAATTTTCGTGTTTTGATTGTATTCATCTCAATGATTTGTTAGGAAACAAGCACAAAGATATAAAAACACACAAATCTTGACGTGGTTTGGATCCTCCAGTTCCTACTTCATAGCATATGATTCATCGGGGGATCACTCTCGGAGTACCACTATCCTTCTCTTCCTCATATACCTTCTAGAGGCAGAGGGAGATTACTCACAAGGGCCTTAGAATAGCAACACTCTCCTTGGAATCTGTTGGGCTATTTTTCTCTTTTATAGGGTTGGTATTCGTACTTGCAATCTGTTTTTCTGTCCATCAGTTGATTGTTTACCTACTCATCAATCAATTGCTGTTCTCCAGTGGATTGCTCATTGCAATAGCTCAGAATTCTACTGTTGTCACGGCTTTATATGCTTACCTGCTCCTCCACAGAATCCTATAATCCAATTTTGAAATTAATCAACTAATATTACCATCTTAGTGAACTACTCACTCTGAGATGAAACTTTTCTATTTGCTATGTTCTCATCCTAAATCGATTGACCAATTAAATGTTCGCCCGAACAGAACCTTCTGTTGCCTGAATCAAATGCTCAGTCAACTGTTTCATCAATTGACTGCTATCCATATCAATCAACTACTCTAAACCATAAATTCTTGAACACCTTTTTGTGATTTCTTGGTTCTTCAGTCGACTCCCTAACTCAACAATCGACTACCATTTGCATCAATTGACTACTGTAAACTCCAAATCTAGCCAAACCACAACTTCGTGCTTTTGAATTCATTAGTTGACTACTCCACTAGTGGATTGACACTCTAATTCCAGCCACCCTAAGATTGAATCTGTGTTGTGCCAAGAACTCTGAACTCGGGGGATTCCTCATTTGCCTAGTACAAATTGACCTCGATGGGGCTTCCTCCTTGCCTAGTATCTAGTTGACCTCATCCTACTAGGACTTCCTTTGCCTTGCCTAAAAACTCCTCGACTTCATCAATTATCCAATATCTAGTTGGCCTCGACCAACTAGGAATTCCACTCACTTGCCCAACCTCAGGTCCCCCTTAACCCACCAAGCCTCACAATGCCTAAAGTTCACTCGTCAAGTATTTCAACTTTGCCTAGAATCTAGTCACCCTTCTTGATGTGTCAAGCCTTCATCACGGTCAAAAATTCAATCCTCCATTACTCGTTTAGACTTCTGTCACCAACCTAACATCCAGTCCCTTTGACATGTTAGGATGTCCTTAACTACAAAACATTTATCCATCACTTGGCTTACATCCCATCCCATCTTAACCTGTAAGGACTTTCTTCACTGCCAAACATTCAAACCTTTATGACCTTCCTGGACTTCCATCACCTACCTAACATATAGTCCCCATCGGCCCCATCTCCTTAGGACTTCCTCTGTCAACCCCCATTGCACATCACAATTGTCTAGTGTCTAGTCTACCTTAAGTCTTTTCCATTGCCAACACCTTGTTGGACTCACCATATTCGCCAACATCATTGGACTTTAGCCAATCTCAAATGTCTAGTCAACTCGACCCATTTGAACGTCTAACATTGTCAATAATTCAATCAACCTGGACCTACTTAATGAATCATTTCCAATATCAAACATATTATTCAAACTAAGATCCAATTGCACCAACAGTCTTCCATTTGTCAAAAATAACTTATCCAAGCAAAAAGTATTTGACAATGAAATTTCCTATCGCTCATATGATTTCAATCATGATTGAAATAAATAATAATCTATACATTGTCATCAATGTAAGCTATTTCTGCTAAAGGTCATACGTTGACTTTTGGCGCCACACACGGCTGGCCCCACAGCCGTTTGTAGAGAGGTAAATCAAGAAACAGAGCAAACCATCACGTGAGAGGATATTTTTCTCCGGCTTCGTCGAGAATCATCAATGTAAGCTATGGACCTATATATTCTTGTTAAGAATCAACATCAACTTTATTTATACTATTATGTTAGTATTATTTTGAATATAAAAAATATTATATATGAATAATAGTTTAGCATCGACATAATAGCATGTATATTATATTTATACTACATTTTGCTAGTTATTTTTTCTTAATGAATATTATATTATTTTATAGATATCTGAATATCGAAAAGCTTTTAAGTAAAGTAGAATCCTTTTTTAACACATTTTATTTTATTTTATTTGAACCTTACAATTTTCAATCCCAAAATTCATCAAAACAATCCATGATCTGAACCTCAATTTAACAAACTTGCTCCCAATGGCAAATGTAACCGACAACGACATGATACACTACCTCAAACTTACAATGTAAAGACTAACATTCATCCCGGTTTTGCACTGCAAATAATAATATGCAGGTATAACATCTATATGTTATAAACTCAATCAATAAGCTTAAGCATGAACCTGTGGGTATAACCCAGAATGCGCACATATTTATAATAGAGTAAGACATATGTCAGTTTTAGCACAAGTACAACAATCAATGGTATCCCGAGCATCCGACGTCTAATACACCAATACCTCACAATTACCAACATGGCCAACATGTGAATGAGATGATGAATCTGTAAAATCAGCTCACGATTTTAGATCATCCAAGCATTGTTGAGTGGGTCCACATTCACAAATGAAGCCATAGCCTTATCAATGGTTCGGAACTAAATGTATTTCTAGTACATGGTTTCAGGACATCGACTGAATCACATAAATTTAGAAATAAATCTATTGCTTCTCCCAACATAGAACGGATCCAAAGTTTCCAACCCCAAAAAGCAACTCATGGTTACTCTTTAGTTTGCAAGGCAAATAATGTCATTTTTACATAATGGCACGTTCAAATTGCATAAATCTGAAAATCTGGAAGCAAACTGGAGTAAAATGCATGCAAATACAGGCCAAGAATGTAAATAAGATGAAAAAAATAATTAGAATGAAGAGTAATCATTTGAAAGCTAGAAGATGCCTCAGTTAAATAATCTTAGAAACAAATACTGAAAGTTACCTGTACACCAGCATAACGCTTCCAGGCTTTATCAAGTTTGTAATCAGTGGAAAGTAATCGGTAATTTGACAAGGCGAGTTCATAATCCCGCAACATAAAAGCATAATCAGCAAGGACTCTTATCTGAGACTCAATAGAGCTAAATGTATATCTGCCACATATTCATGGAAAAATTAGAGATACATTGCACAACATAAAAATAAAGAATTATTTTTAGGTCACATGCCTATACCAGTCAACACAATATGAGAATGAGGAGGAAGAGGAGAAGATACAATTAAGAGGGCTTAATCCAAACGGAAAATAAAGAAGAAGGATGGAAAGAAAATAGAGAAGAGAGAAGAGAAGTAATAAAAAAATCAAAGACTAGAAAGAAATATAATTTTCACCAATTCAGCAGGTACAAAGTAGTCAGCATTTTAATATCTCATTGAAGGGGTGCAGCAATTGCATCACCCAATATAGGTGGTGCATAATAAGATATCTCTAAATCATAGTATACAAAACTTCATTGAGAATATCCTTACGTAGGACCATCAGGAGATTCAGGTGCATCTTCTTTTCCTTTTCTCCACCATAAATTTTTTATTTGGTTTCTAAAACCTCGTCTAGTTGCCGCAACCTAGGAAGTAGCCTGTTAACATAATGAACAAAACTGTAACTTTGTAACTGAAATAGAACAATTCACAGGAAAAAACCTGCTGATTGAGAATTCGTATCTTTTGCTCCATGTGTGGAATAATATAATTGGAAGATAAATCTTGCATGAATTCCCTAACCTACAAAACAAGAATTCAAATAATTTTTCTTGGTCAAGTTTCACTAAAAAAACAAACAATTGCTACAGCACTAGAGGTGTCAAGAAAGCAACCACATCCAACATGAGAAACATGTCCACTTCTATTAGTTGTGTTAGGAAAATCCACATGCAGGCACTTACAAGTTTTTAGTGGATTCAACTAAAAAAAACTTATTATTAAGAATATATAGGAAAATGCAACATAACGAATTAATTAATTTTTCTAATGCATAATTTGTGTTGGTATGAATATGTATTTAGACGACCAATCAATACCCTAATTAGGCGATGTGAAACCATAATAAATACGCATATTAATAGAGGAAGAGGGAGATCAAAAAAGACTCAGTTGGCAATGATAATAAAGGATAAACTCATTTAAATATAGATAAGGATATAGTAGGGGATTGAACCTAATGGCACAAGACAATCCAATAGTTGACACCCATTATTATTGTTATTGTTGTTTATAATTTGTGCTGGTTGTCTTTTCTTATTTTCCATTATAGGGGAAAGATGGTTTTATAGATCTAAAATACCACTCTTCAAGTTGTGTCCCAGTACCAACTATATATAGTACCCCTTCGTACAACTTTATTGCATGCTCAAAGTTCTGTAGTAGGCAATGTGGCAAGTGTGAATAATCACCTTGTGTTAGTGTTAACCTACACAAGGAAACTGACATTTCCATGGCATAAGAAAAGGACATGCAGGATCTTCTAACACTATAAATGAAACTGGCCACTTCAAAATGGTCAGTGGCTCAACATCCATTCCAACTGAAATGCCACAATAGTATTACAAACTGAAGGGACAAGCTTAGTGAACAATGATTCTAATGAGACAATCACAAAGTTAATTCTATATGATGGCAGCATAGTAGACTTAAGAATGGGCACGCAGCATCTGCATAATCTTTCAGTTTAACCTGATAACCTCCAAAGATGGTAGATTTAAACAAGCAGCCAATATAGGTCAGTAAAATGGGTTAAATTTGTACCAGCCAACTGTGAGAATTCAGTGTGGTTGTGTAAGCTGATCCTAATGGATAAAATCCAATAATGTAATTATAATGTTTTTTTTTAATGTAATTATAAGGTTTGGGCTATGTGGTTCAGGTCGTTCCCTGATCAGTTTAATTTAATCAGAACAGATAAAAAGTGTTGTGTTGAGATTTAGAATATGATAAAAGGAACAGTTGGACTTGGGTGTGCAAGGAAGATCATGTTTTTAAGATTGGCATATAATTTTTTTCTCATTCACAGTGCTTCAGGGATAAGTCATAAGAAGTCAAGTGAATAACTCCAATATCAATGGATATCACAATGCTCTCATTTTATCAAAAGTTGCAAACTTGCGCATTACTTGAATACACTCAAATATTTGATCATCCAAAATAAGGTTTAAAATCTTGAGGCATGACAAAGTTTCTGTCCTCAACTGGAACACGATACTATCTCGGTATCGTGTCGACTTTCCAATGCATGGTACTGGTGAAAACTTGAAGGTTAAAGAAGGAAGGAGATGAAGTAGAGAAACCGAGTAGTATCGGAATTCAGTAATTTATAGGAACAATACATTTCAATTGTTTCACCAGGCATGGTACAAGATTTCAAATCATGATCCAAAAGATGTGGCAAAGCATTCATGCAACGCATCTTTTGTTTTGAAATTAGTTTTCTAATCGTCCTCAATTTAATTCAAAATAGATATAACCACTGTGCAAATCAACTTTAGAAAACCATGTGATTCAACAATCAAGCGTATCATTGAGTTTAGCTGTATGAAAATTGGCAATTCATGCTGTGAATTTAGCATTTTAATAAATTACTAAGCCCCGATACAAGAACATATAGCTAATCTCTCTCCTGTGTCGCCAACATAAGATACACTATTGCTAGCTGACATGCTTTGGAATGCATCAAAGCATAGCAAGACGCCTTCACATGAATTTGACTAATGCTTCTTAATCAAATTTGTTACAAATTCATAACACATTTCTCTAAAATTTAATATGACCGTCTAATTGCTAGAGTTGTATCTTTGGAAGTGAACAAGTGAAGGAATGAGCGAAATTCATCTGAGTTTGTCTCAACATGCTTCAAAGTGGGTCGAAGTATGCAGAGTGCTGATACTATATCGTACCATAAAATGTAAACTACTATCTAATTGTTATATTCTTATAATACAAAGGGAATAAAGAAGTCAAATATATTATTTCTCCGTGTGTTGAAATGTGTCAAGTGTTGGTACAGCATTATATAATAAAATTTTAACAATTTACTATCTAATTGTTCAAATCATAAATTAAATAGATAAAGTGGAAATTAAAGCCTTTCCAAATATATCTCAACGCCTTTTGACGTGTGCACAGTGTCTCAAGCATTGACAATGTATGGTACCAAAAGTGTACCATCTGACTGCGACTGACACCTCAATTTGGAATGATATTTTAACCTTGTAAAGAATTATATCACAATAATCTTGTTTGATGGGACAAATATTAACTCATAACATTCTACACTAATTCTCTCTGAAGTCCAAAATGTTTGTTGCTTCAGATCTTTATTATGGGTCTACGCAATAATGAGAAAGAATCTCTAATAAATATGAACTTGGAATGTGGTATATTGTATGTTAAACATTTGCAACAGGAGTTTTCAATGAACTACCTAGCAAATCATATACACGTTGCAATGTACCCCCACGTCTAACAAATTAGAGGAATGTACTAGAGTTACAAAAGCTTCTGCTAGTCAATGTAGCTCGTGATCCAGAGTAGTAATCGTGCTTGCTTGTGAGCGGTTGTGGCTAGCACAGATGTCTAGGTAATGATTCAACAACCTTAATTTTTCATACTTTGGCAAATATATGATAGTGATTAACATTTTAAGTTCCCATAATAGAAATGGATAACCCAGAAATTTTGCTCTACCACCATACCTTGCTAGATAGATTATAGAACTTGACACCTCAATCTCCTCTGAGCCAAGACGGTTGCTCAAAAATATTGCTGCTCAATACTACTTGTCAGCATAGCCTTACACAAAGGAATCAGCCTTTGCACTATTCAAACCCTTATATTTAGTCTGTCTCAGGGACCTCTCAACTCAATAGGTTGTGTTAGGATAGACCAAAAATAGCCAAAATATAACAAACACATTTAGATTGATACAATTTCCACTCAGAAAATAAAATTTTATTAAATTAGGTGGGAACAAATTTGGTACAATTAAAAGAACTCCGGACCCATTTTGATATTCATAACAACTGGATTTTGGGGATGGGTGGCTTCAATCTCCAAGTATTAAAAATTATTCCAAAACAAGTCTAGCAATGTTAATAGACTATTTCAGGATTTCATGGATTTGATCTCCAAGTACTAAAAATTCTTCCAAAGTAAGCCAAAACAATATTAATAGACTATTTCAACTACCAAATCAACCTAGTAAAAGATGTAAGAAATACTTAAGGTGCTTTGGCTCTCACAGTTCCCACAGGAGACCTCTTTGACTGCTAAAGTAAAACTATTTGTAACTGTTAAGACATTATAGTTTAACGTAAAAATACATGGCCAACACTCCTGAAGACCATTAGGACAAAAGATACAATCAGCAGGTTCAATATAACAATTGCAAACTTTTTGTTGCAATCTTACCCCATGAATATCCTCACTGCTAAGCAAACAAGCGGTATTATCTCTGTGCAATATATGGCTTCCCTGCATACAATGCCTTTTAGAGAAATCAACAAGAGCAAGCATACTCATGTTAAGCTATTTTTACAACGAGCTTACATAAGGCATCCATGGAACATCTTTCCCATCATCACTCCTAGATTCAGCAGAATTTATGCACAAGAATTTGCAGTTTGAGCCAAAGGTACTACTCCTCATTTCTGCTAAAATATTGGAGACCCTTCAAAAAATGATAAATTGACCGATTCAACCATCATTAACATCGAGAATTTACTATAATGATAATTAGAGAACAGACTCAATACACAAAGTACAAACCAATTCAACAGTGTAACGATGTCTACTAAAAAGGTAAGATGAAATCACAAGGGAAAAAAGTTTTCATGTAATTTCATGAAGCATGCAAGAGGGCATCATGTTATGAGAAGCAGCATAATCAGCAATCACATTTCCACACTGTGAGTTTGTCTTCCTGGTTTGTAATCTAAGTCAATGTATCATTTGTATCATGCCAAGATTTTGTAATAAATGGAGTCACAATGAGCTAGTCTAATATAATAATAATCCACCGTCAATCAAATAAATTTACCTACATGAATCGGATGTTACTTATGAAGAAATATATTTGCAAATGTCAAATGATTTATCATTTTATCATTAGACAAGCATCATATTAATGGAATCAAACATCTACTATTTGTATAAAATTAATTCACAATCCCAAGGACCTGGTAATACCTCACCTAATCCAACTTCCAATTTCTGGAAATACATGGGTGCAGAGGAAGTGTCATTAGCAGTCAAAAATTGCTTCACTATGATTGAAAAGTTCTAAACCAGGAAAACAATTACCGTTAATAATCGCCCAATCCTCACCTAGGCAAGTGCTACAGTGCTCATCGAGAAGGTGAGGCCCAAGTGACTGATTTCATTCTGGGCAAGAGCAACTTCATTTCCCTGACGCAGTAAGGCTACGCACTAGCATTTAGGTAGGTGCCTCTTTTTATCAAGGATAGCTAAACTTAGAAGCATTAATACAGTTTAATACTACCGAACTCATTGAAATCAAACCACTTCAATGATTTTCTCAATGGAGGGTCAACATTGGAGGTTCCAGAGTTTAGTGGAGCAAAAGAAAAAATTGGACCAAGGCGGAACATGTAATAACCCCAAACTCCAAGGGGTGTGCATACCATGAATAAGAGCTGATGTCACCTTACATACATGGACTCCTATGTAACAGTATAAAAGGCAGGGAACAAGTTGTACACAGTATCTTTCAGTGTAGAAGGATAAGTATTGACAGGGAAAAGTAGCAATTTGATAATTGGAGTTCAAATTTAATTTGAAAACAATATTGTGGAAGATCAAGCTAGATTAAACAATCAATTTAGAAAGATCCTAAAGTCATTCAAGATACACACATCTAAAAGGGATGCATCTAAAAACAGAAAATCCAAAGGAAAAAAACAGTTTTTCCTTCAAAAACAGCATCCATCTTATCTTAAACTGTGTATGTTCTTTTACAAAAGCTACCACCAACCCTATCTTTAGTGATGACTTAGCATCACATATTTGGCTTAGAAAATGACTAAAAATTTGCCTAGAAAGTGTCATTTACTATATTAACAAATACAAAATTAAAGAGAGAGTATAAAAATTGGTGATCAAAACATGCATGTGAAATCAAATAACAAAGACAAAAAACAAGTTAATTGAACATCAGAGAAAAATTAACTTAGTGTGGTTGCAATAAAAGAAAAACGAAAATTACTTATCAGGTGAGCCATCTTGTCTATCATGTAATACCAAAAAATGCTTCAATATTTTTGGATCCATCACCCCATCATTAAGAAGCGATGGAAATTGATCTGTGTTCAAAAGATCCACAAATCTGTTGATAGGTTGTTCATCTTTTGATGACACCACAAATAGACCTGCACAATTGTCCATATATGTAACCATGCATGGGCATAAGAAAATTTTAAGTCTTTTTTTACATTACAGTCATGTTGGAACTGAGCAGGTGATTACTCAAATTGAAGAATCAAAGACAATGATGAAGGCCATTTCTTACATGCCACAGGGTGGTCAAAAGCTTCATGTTCTGAAAAAGATACTGTCCGGATAAGCTCCTTATTGAATGTCTCTATCCATGATGGACATAAATCAGATTCTGATCAACATAGAAACAAACAATCATTAAGAACTGACTAGCTTCAAAGTATTATTAGGTATTGATAATTAGCAAAATGAGAGACAAAAATATAAATTACATTCCAAAATATAGAGATAGAACATCAGAGATCCAATATTTCCTGTCAGTATTGGCAAATATTAAATTTCCTAAATTTTAATGGGTGCCACTTGATAAAATTGAAATGAGAAATATGCTGTCAGTACCCAATGGAGAGAGCAAGAAATCACAAGTAAGACTTGATCTATCCTCACATCCAAAAGAAGGTGCAATGATTTGGTCAAGATGGAAAAGTACTTTTTTTTTCCTCATCGTTGGAGGAGATAAATAGCCCATGAATATATATAGCCTATAGGCCTACCTGATATTCAAAAAAATAGGTATGAGACTAAGAATTATAAACATTAGGCATCCTATCCAGAGGAAAAACAACATACAGTGTTAGGCCAATAATTAGATCACAGAATTAAGATTTAGTTCTAGTTTCAGGTTTAAAAAGCTGGTCAAAACAAAGTAGTTCTGGTGTCAACCAACTTACATGCCTCTGCACAGGCTGCTATTAGTCGGCAATGAATATCAAGAGGGGAAGAAACATGTAGAAGAAGAATAAAGAGGGAGAAGAGTAAGATGAAGAAAAAGAGGAAGAATATGGAGAAATGGAGAACGCAAAGATGACAAAGACTTGGTCGCTATCAAACGCTACGCAAACTAGATGAAGTTTTCCTCAATTCATTAACAGCTGCCAACCATCCTCCAACATGGTTTCAGTCGTCCGACCACATGCTATTGATATTATGATCTTTCAATGGAGTTTTGGTGCCAATCCAGGGGTAAAATGAAGAACCAAATTTAATTTGTTGATTACTAGAAGTCCTTAAGCTGATATATTATCTACGTACAACTTACCACAATTTTATATATATATATATATATAGAGAGAGAGAGAGAGAGAGAGAAGTAAATGAAAAAAACAAATAACGCATATTGTCACAAAAGTCCGAAACATAGTCATCAATATGAGTATTGGGACCGGTCTCTTCAAAAAAAAAAAACTTAAGTATTAGCGGATTTGCTCGGTAGAATCAGTGGGGATCAAAATCAATAAAGGAAAAAATTCAAAAAGAAATGAAAAATAAATAATTTTGTTTAATAGAAACAATAGGCAGCCAGGTGCACGAAGCTTCTGTCAATGCAGGGTTTTAGAGAAGAGTCTATTATACCTGCATTGCAAAAGGTTGTTTCTGTGACTCGAACCCATGACCGGTCACAAGGTAACAACTTTACCATTGCACCAAGGCTCCCCTTTTGTTTAATAGATATGATGATAAAAAAAATTCAAAAACCTAAATATGATGAATGTTGAATGCTGAATTTGATTACATATCAGCAAAATAAAGGCAACTAATAACACCATACCAATAAATAATTTAAATAGCATCGTATTATATACTCACTATTATTTAATCAGTAACATTATAACAAATAATAAATAATGTCAAGACCTGATTGTTATTATTATTAAAACAAATAATGTGACTATTAGTATCAAAATATTACAATTGATTTATTCATTTTTAATCTAGATCTAATAATATAATAACAGATATGTAGTCATAAAACCTGAAATATCACATCAAATATATTGTGTAATTAAATATATTGCATGATTAAATATGTAATAATATATCAGAGATTACTTATTATTTGACAGAGTTAATTAACAATTTAATAAAATACTAACAGTTAATTATTAACTATACATGAATAACAGTATTAATTAGTTACACATTATTTAACAGCATCAAATTATTAAATAATTATGTAGTAATTAATAATATTAATAATTAATTAAGTCATCCACAGCAGTGAAATGCTTCCACTTTGACATGTTCACTGCAGTCTTCTCCCTCTAGATGACAAGTTCTCGTTTACCATTAGTGCATCCATTTAACATAATTAAAGTTACATAAAACATTTAAAATATATGAAGATATTTAATGATCAAAATATAAAAAATTAATATGTCAGAATAATGTTTTCTCTTCCTTCTTTGCCATAGAAGAAATTAATGAATTAATAATACATTAAAAGCTAAAACTGTTTTGTATATTAAAAGTTGTGCAGCTTCTAATAAAGAAGCCAACATCATTGCAGCACGCTTTGTTCCGATTTTTCCAAATTTAGCAGTCACGTGACTTCTTTTTCCTTCTCGGCCAATGTATCTTCCTCTTCCGCGAACTCACAACTGTGTTTTTTTTCTTTTTGGTGTGTGTGTGTGTGGATGGGTGGGTGGGGATTCAAATCTCTCTGATTTCTATTGAGATCAATTTTATTTGTGCTTGTCTTTTTTTCCCTATTCTTGCATACCTCCAAAGGATCAATAGCATTGCCCGATTTCTCAGCCAAAATCAGATTGGTATTTGCCAACTCCCATCCAACTCGGCTGATCTGTATTTTGATCAGCTGAGTTTGCCAACCATGGTCCCAAAGGTTAGAAATGCAATGTTTAAAATGAACTATAGAAAGAGTAATAATGAGACTGAATTCAAAAATAAATTTTCATGGAGTATGTATGATCTTTGAATCTTCAAATGTGTACAAGCTTCTCAACTACAATATCCTTCCTTAACCCTCCCACGAACTGATTATATCATAGGACTCTGAAATTTGGAAAGGTGAAGTGACAGTATCTACTCTGAAGTTGAGGATTTAAGATAGGGAGAGACTAAGTAAAGAGTGTAATACTCCAAGAGATGCAGATGGCAAAGAGAAAAATGAGTTAAACTCTGACATCTACAGGAAATGAAAAAAAAACATAGGAAGATTGACAAAAACTAAACTATAAGTTGCAACCAATTGGATGACAGACAAAAGTGAGGTTAGAGTTCCAATAAAATTACGCTGTGAGGAGACAAATGGTGGAGATTAAATTTCCAATCATTTTACTGAAAAGAAAAAGGCATCAAGTGAAGCTGGAGTGAAATTCTGACATCAATTTCTAGGAGGGGAGAGATGTCAAAAGAGACAAAAAGTAAACTAAGAAGGATAAAAGAAAGGCGAAATTTGAAACCTGACAATATTTCCACTTGGAGTACTGAGAAAAGAGAGAAAGGGGGAAAATTGATATGAAGGCAAATGATTCGTTCCTATCTGAAAAACTCTTCTGATATAATAGGTTCAGGATGATTATGGATAAAGATGGGGACCACAGTAGTAGCAGTACTAAGGTTGTAAAGAAGAATAAGGAGAAGTTGGTAATGCTTGACTACAAAAGTTTATAGAAGGGATAGATGAACATTAGCGGCAATGTTCCCATGGTGATGTTCTCATGGCCGGTTGGAGGAGCATAGGATGGATAGCAGCAGCTGCTGAAGTTGGAAATTTTTAGGACCTACGGGTAGATATACTAGATGGAGTGGGATGTGGAATCATAATGGTACCAACAAAGGGAGATCAAGTTATCCCATGTCAAGCTACAATGGATCTCCAGGAGGAAAAGGTGAAGGAAGGGGAGGTCATTGTAATCCCTAAGACAGTTGAAGAACACTTCAACAACAAAAGATAACCTACTCTTACATGAAATTGAAAGGGAAAAGATATTGTATTTTTTTGTTATTCTCAATAGGAGATTATGAGTTACAACCATGAATATAGAGCATATAGGCCAAACTTATTAATCAAAAATATTGGTTTGTGGCTAAGCCTGTTATTCCATTATTTCACTGACACGGTTAAAACAACCTGAATGTTAACCCAAAATGGTTTTCAGTACACCTAAGTTCCCGATTAAGTAATATGAAGAAACAATGCAATTAGACATCAATCAAGCCAATGAAATGACTCGCATATGAAAAACAATCTTCTATCTGATATTACAGGAAGAAAAAAAAAATACAGGACCCTATGCAGATGGTAGACAAATAATATCAAATTTATATGATAATAGATGTCATCTCACTTTTAAGTAAATTTTGAAGTTCTGGTGGCTCAGAAGTCAAATGAGGAAGAATATTTTCGTTGGCATCAAGCACCACCTGCTTCAAACGCTCTTCAGCAACCTGCTAGCATACGACCAAGGTAAATTTTGACCAACAAAATGTCTTTAATGTAAGTTATCTACCAATGTCAAGCTAATCATGAATCAAGAGAATATACATGTCATTACTCCATCTATAAAAAGTATATGTTGCTTCCTTTAAAATGATTAACTGGAACCAAATTTCAGTTATAGCATTTGCACCAAGGCAATTGCCAGTTGTCAACATGAACCTAGTAGCTAGTATATGTACTGCCGTAGGATTGTCTCAAATCCCCTTTGAATCATCACATGTATTGCCAACATATATACAATTGAATAGTTGGATATCTAAATAAAGTGAATATAATCAAATTGTAAGATGAGAAACATATGCAAAATATATGAGCAAGTACAGAAAAATGAATATATAATATAAATTTCAAAAAAAAATCATAATAAAGATAATTTAATGCCTGTAAAATGACAGCATTTCAAATATCATCTTTTTATCAGTGGCGTATTAAACTATAGATACTCTTAAGCCCGAATATTTATAGATATGTTGATGTGTATGTAATAGCATACTTGGTAGATACTTCTTAGATAAGACGACGACGACAACAACCAAGTCTTATCCCACTAGATAAGAATGTCACTAAATTTAAGTATCTATCTTCAGAAATAAATGCAGTTTGTTTCTCTGCTTTCTTTTCTAATATGATCTTACAACAATGGGATATATGCTATTTCATAAACAATAGTAACACCACTAGCTATAATAGCTGATTGAAATCAGCATGTGCATTGGTCATGGCATGGGAAGGATTTCATAAGCATGATAGCGGCACTAGTATTGAGAAAATAACAAAAAAAAACAACGGAGCCATGGCATAACTACAAAAATCTGACACTACATTGTCCATTCTCCCTCTATCTTTCACAAGTAGAATCATCCAAGCAAAATAGCTGTGTCAAACCATCCAAAGCATAAAAGATCACTCTTCATATATAGCCTACATTGTGGCCCATATGAAGTGTTTTCTCTGCCACTTTAGGTGGATTCAATTTCCATACTGAATGGATTGGAACTTTGATATGGCATATTCATATACCATGACCACATCTGAACTTATAGTTATCAAACCTATAGTTAATCAAGTTATTCTCTGCATTAAAATTAGTATTATTCTAATTCATTCATAGTTACAATGCCATATTCCAATATTTCTGCAAATTATAATAATTTCTTTCCGGTTACAAGTAATCGATGAATCATAGTTGAATACCAAAAGGACCATTGTAAACATCAGAAATCATTGATTGGTGTTTCTGATGTATGTCTTGTATTAATTGAAGATTTGTGTCTCAACACAACAAAAGGGGTAGCCCAGTGCACGAAGCTCAGTCTCGAGAATGAGTCTGGCCACTTTGGGTCAATGGTATACAATATTATCTTGCATTGCGAGAGACTATTTCCGCGACTCGAACTCATGACCTCAAGGTCACACGGCAGCAGCTTTCCCATCGCCTCCAGGCTCCCCTTCTTATGTCACTACACAACAAAATTAGTTAATTCCTACTTTCCCTAGTGCATGCTCATTAGATGGGAAATCATCTTTCAGATGGCCTAAGCTGACAAAAGCAAGGTTTCCTTTGTTCTTCTATCTAGCCTAGTGTGCATGCACAACTAGGCACCCCCTAAGTTAACTAGAATACACTAGCCGATTCTACTTCATGAGTGAGCAAACTCCTGAATTCAGTAGGATTTAAGACAAAATCCAAGCCAAAGCATTGGACGTACCCTACATGTCTCTTACAGTGGTTTTCTTTTCAAGGTGCTCATAGACAGACAGGAGAAGAATGTCTAACTATATCTCACTATTTTGATTGCATGCATTTGTCATTGTTTTAAGTTTCATTCATATTTTAACTTTTCATTTTGTTTTTCTCATTATATTTTCTTTTCTAAATCCAATAAAATGCCCAGTATGCCAAAAATCAGCTTGAAACAAATCATTCCACTTTAGAGCAGTTTTCATCCACACTAACATGTAACTGTCAGGAAGACCTAATCCACCTAAAGATTTAGTCATACATGCAAACATATTACCAAAAAAAAATTGTACACTTTCATTTCATCTTAATGCTTTGGTATTTAGTTACTCATGAAAATCACTATATTATCCGTAAGATTCTAAGTTCTTTAAACAAAACAAATTTTTCAAAACGTTAGATCCCCAACAGCACTTCTTCCAACAAAAAATGAGAGCATGAAAAATGAGAGCATGAATCTCGTACAGGTTAGTTTGTTGATGTCCAAATGCAATGTCATAATGTCAAATGTCATGATACTAATTAGGAATAAAATAATCACCCTCTCATAGTGAAAACAAGTAGAAACTGTCGCTATCAGTAGTAATTGATCGCACCTCATGGTTCTGAAGGTGTATATCACAAGCATAAGCCAAACGAAGCTTGAACATCTGTATCCTATAAGGTTGGTCGTTTGCAGTACGAACAGGAACTGAAAATGGAGGATCTTACGTGATAATGGATCTGACCGAATCATTAAAAAAGCATAAAAATGAAAGGTAGATGATTTATCACCATTCAGTTTAGTGAAAGACGAGAATGGTAGAAGCAACTCGACAAAATTCAGCCCATTCTTCTGGCAAGCATCTTCCGCAAGCGGAGTGGTCCGTACCATTATCATAGGGCTTATCTCTTCCTGCAGCAATCTTCCTAAATATGATTTTAGAGGATCCATTTTATGTTCCAATGGAAATGAGCTCACAATCCCTGAAGAAGCCTCCGGTACTTTGTCCCGGCGAGAAAATAAATCTTAGCTAGCAAAAGTGTGACCTATGCCAGAAATGCTAATATTTACGGAATCGGCCGATTCGGATCGGCCGATCCGATTAGTATCAACAAATCAGGATGCCACTCGATGTTCGCCGAAAAATGATCCGAAAGGCGATGTAAACGCCCAAAAGCAATTGAAATCAGTCAACTTGCGATGATTGAACAAAATCAAGCGTCGAATTGACGGAAGGTCACCGGCGACAAAGCGGATCCGTCGCTGACACGGGAGATTGGAGCAGAGGGAAGCACCACTGACTGGTTCACAAGGCGAATCTAAGGAGATTCGACGGAAGCCGCAGCCTTCGACTTCTCGAGGCGAAGACGAGGAAGGATCGAGCGCTGGGTAGGAGGACGGAGACCCAATCGAGGACAAAAAGGAGATGAACGGGAGTTTAACTGTATTTTCAAAATGGCCCTTGAAATAAAAAAAAATCATTAGGATGGTTGAGTATCGTTGAATCTCGAAAGATCGATCCGACCTCATAAAAAATTTTCATCAGTCGCTAGAGCAAATCGAAAAACGCTTACGGTGGACGATCCAAAAACCTAACGTCTCAGAGTTTATGTCCTATTTGAAGGAAAAAATTTCTGTAAAATATGTCATAACTGAACTCCGGATGTTTGAGATGACAATTAGTCGCTCTTTATTAGTGGCAAAAGGTGATTCGCTCACCCCAGTGCCCCACAATCCGTCCTAGGGCCAACACGGAGGAGGTAAATCATGGGATGTCATAACTGAATCCCGAATATTTGAGATGACAATTAGTCGCTCTTCCATTGGTGACAAAAGGCAATTCGCTCACCCAACGCCCCTGCCAACCAATCTCAGGGCCAACACGGAGGAGGTAAATCACGGAGACTACTAGCCCGGATATTGTGGCTAGTGCGTGGGGAGGGGCACACTGATTTTGTCAGGTTTTGATCCTCAGACCTCTTAGTGGCAATACCCACGCATTAACCATCAATCCATCTCGTGGGATTACTAGCTCGGATGTTGTGGCTAGTGCGTGGGGAGGGGGCACACTGACTTTATCAGATTTTGATCTCCAAACCTCTTGATGATAATACTCACATATTAATCATCAATATATCTCATGAAGATTAGTTACTCTTCCATTGAATCATAATTTCGATGGCAAATTCAATTTGAATACAAGAAGATAGGGAGGGATTTATGTGGATCCGATTAACTAATTAGATAATCAACTATCAATATTTATGCAATCGTGTATGAAGACGAGTCCAGTAAAAATTTATTCACATCTGATCCAAATGTCTTATTAAATAATATTATATCTATTAAAAAAATTTAAAACCCACTGATTATTTTTGTTTTAATCTGTTTTTATTGTTATTTTTTTATATGATGTTAATTTTAATATAATTTTATTTTTTTAAATGATTAGCATTATTAGATGGGTCAATCCATGGTGGACTCATATCGGACAAGTCATTTGGCAGGACTGGATATGTCGATTCATCATCTAAATTGGTTAAAAAT
This sequence comes from Boesenbergia rotunda, assembly GCA_024364735.1. Classification (NCBI taxonomy): domain Eukaryota; kingdom Viridiplantae; phylum Streptophyta; class Magnoliopsida; order Zingiberales; family Zingiberaceae; genus Boesenbergia; species Boesenbergia rotunda. The sequence goes on along the minus strand of JAGFNQ010009175.1, from coordinate 40,996 downwards.
CTCTAAACTAAATCCAACGTAAGGTGGGTTATAGATTAGACGGATTGAGTACACTAAAAAAAATTAAAAATAATAAAATACATATATAATAAAAATTTTAAATTTGGATTATTAAATTATATTTAAGATTTCAAAATTATATATATATATATATATATATATATATATATTTAATGAAGTTATGATTTACATGTCTTAAAACATCCACACAGATTCTCTATCAACAATTTAAAATTTAAAATAAAATAACTATTCTATGTAAATTTGAACTATTTTCATTATACAGTATATCAATTTTTCTATAATTTATTATAATTATTATTTCCCTCTCCTCTTTTTTTATTATTATCTAGTAAAATATAGAGAGAAATGAAAAACATAGGTGAGAATAAATATTTTAATATTTAGGGAATGAAAATGTTGATACCATCTAAATTTAAGGTATGGATAGAATAATTGATACAAGAGTTTTTTTTAACGTAAAATATAAAATTTAAGATAAAATTTTTATTTAGGGAATATGTGGATGCTCTAAGTCTTGAAATTTCTAAATATCTATTTGAATTTTTCATTTTAATTTTAGGATTTGGGGAAAAAAATTCTCAACCCATGGGCCAACCCAAGCTCACTTCGGGTTGACCCTCGCGAGTGATGGGTCGGCCCACCTACACTCGATTTTTAAATGGGTTGATACAATTTCAACCCAACTCATTTAAATTATTTAGCGAGGTAACAAATTCAATTTAAATTGATGACTCTATAAATAATAATAATTAAATAAAATGAAATATTATTAATATAGAAAATATAAAATCTGATTCAAATTCGATCCATCGTCGTCCAAAATAATACAGCAGAAATATGGCATTGATTAAAGTTTAAATTGTCAGCTCATCATATATTTATGATTAAGGCTAAAATTATAAGACTTAAAATTGATATGTTTTTTCTTGATGAGGATGGCGGAATTCTAATACTATGTTTTAGAGAGAAAAACACACAAAAGAAAAAGTGAGATATAATATAATTTTTTTCTGAGTTTATTTGATTATAATTCAATATAATCTGGTTTAAAAAGTGTTAAAAAAGACACATAGAATGTTGACTATATTCATGTTGTTAGAAAGAAAGAAAAACAATATAGGGTCAAAGCAAACATATCATAAAAGATGCAAAAATCTGCTAAGATTAGTGGACAAAATATTTGAGCGTTATCGAATATAAAAGGGATGTTGATCCCGTCGCAAAGCGAGGTAGACTTTCAAGAGTGAAGCTGGCCCGAGTATTGCTGACACTGGCTCCGATTTGTAAGAAAATGACCGTTAGTAAACCCGTCGGGAAAAGTCTCCGGTAAGATCCTCTGACGGTCAAGTCAGTCTCCGGTGGAAGAACAGAAGAGCAATGGAATAGTAGAACAAAATACTATTGCGCGTACCTGCGAAGTGGGGAGTGGAGGGACTTATATAGCCGAGAGAACTGATAGCTTCTGCCCTTTTGCCCACATCTGCCACTTTTTTGTCTTATGCGAGGCAGAGTAAGGTGTCACAAGCGGGGGCAAAGTAAGGGGCGTTATCAGTTGGCCGACTGATGTCGTCCTACGCCGCTCGGTCTGACCTAACCATGGGTTGCCGTGGTACGAGGTGTAAGGGGATGACAAGAACATACTGTGTCAACGGATCATACTGTGTCAGACGGTCATACTATGTCAGCGGGATATCCGCGATTCGAGCAGGGATGACATCAGGCCTGAGCCGCCCTGCACCGACTTCCGCACAGTTCTGATCCGTAAGGAGTTAGGGAGTAGATATTTTACTGTGAAACGATAATACCGAGTCGACGTGTCGACCGACTGCCTCGAGTGGGGTCGAGTCATGCGACCAATATCCTTCTGCATGGGACAGGATACTTCCCGAGTCAATGGGTGCTCGGGCATGGCTTATTGGTCGTATCTCTGAGTCGAGTGGTTAGGGCAGAGGAAGACTGCCGACTGGAAACCACTCGGATGCGATTCGGGCGCTCTTCGATAGTTGACATGACATTCAAGAGCTAAAATAGTAGGTTCCCTGGATGACGGACGGAGTTGGGCCCTCAGCAATCTCCCGAGAGGATCGGGTCGGGGTACATCTAACTGACCGCTCAGTCGGGTGCTCCGGGCCAAACGGGCCCCAGGCTTATGACCCTGTCAGCGAGACTAATCAACTCACACCTAGCGGGCCCGACCTAACCTTATATGGTATCAGACTGACCGATCGAGCTACACATGAATTAGGCCGGGATCAGATGCCAAGCAAGAAGAAGAAGAATAGACAAATGTTTGAGGGATATCTATTACAAAAGAGATGCAAAATTATCAATAAAGAAAAAGAATACAGTCAAATTAATATGAATCATTTAATCTTGTAAATCATTTAACAGTGGAAGACTAAATAATTAAAAGAATCACAAGTATAAATTATTCTTAGACAACTACTTTAAATTAACAATTTTGAGATTATTTTATATGATAAAAATATGCAAGTTTTAACTAATTATATAAGATATAATTTAATTAATATATCATATACCATATATTTTATATAATAAATGTTGTTTATATATATATATATATATATATATATATATATACAAATCTAAAAACTGAATCATAACTCAAAATATTAAATAGTTAAAATTTGACTTAAAACAAAAAATATATATATAATTTTAAGTCAGTTTGATTTTTTTTCCAGAGTAAATATATTAATTTTTAACTCATTCCCAAGTAAGGTTGATAAAAGTTAGACATGCTAATGAATTCCGAAGAACAAGGGCAATTGATCAAATTAGACAAACCCATCAAATAGGACAAGGACAATTGGAATGGTCAACATGATACATCAACCACATCAAACTAAACAAATTATACAAACTTGTCAAATAAAATACTTTATAATTATAAAAAAATATTCCATATCTTTTTTTAATAAAAACAGCATTCTTATGAATTAAACACAGACGCACAATTATGTACATTCAAAGTCAAGCTGACTTTGTTTGCGTCTGTAATATAACAAGCAGAAATCCGGAATAATACGTATAGTCACTCCCATTTACTCTAAATTGAATCAAGAACACATAATTACATAAAAGACTGCAATCATGAGGTCAAATAGCAAGTCCCATTCTCTCAGATCTGATATTTATATATTGGTCAAAAATGATATTAATGGCATTTTTCCACCTTAATAAAATAATAGAGGCCAGTGTCTCGAGTCCATACCCATATATAGATGGTCTGTGCAAATGACACAGGAGACTGGTCAAGGTGCGATCACAAATTTCATTAAGATGAGTTCTCCTTCTTCAGAGCTTGTATCTCTCTGACGACTTGATCTTTGTCTGCTTCAAATTGCTCATCCTCTAAGGACAAATAGAGATCAATTGAGGTTGAGTCTTTCGGTCCAACAAAAATTGGGGAAAAAACATTCTGGTAATGCTTCTTGTATGTGTTGAAGCTAGAGAGTGAAAATAACTTGAGGTATGCAAAGTAGGTAAAGGTTTTACCTTTGTCTAACTTGAAGTTCCTAAAAAGCCGAAGAAGTTTATCCTTGTTAGTGAATAATATGCTTGTAATCTCAGGTGGCTTGTTTTGGTTAGCAGCAAATAACTAAATTTTAAACAAATACATAGTGAATATTTGGGAAGTAACTGAATACGGCATGCAAAAATGTGCAGAAAGAACATGATTGTACCTTGAATACATGAAAAGCTTCTATTTGAATATTCTTACTTGATTCCTGGATTGGAAAATTAATTAGTACAGATGGAGTTTCAGCATATAGAGCAAATATATATATATGATGTATTGTTTAGTGTATCATTACAGTTACAAACATTTTGAAAGAGAAACCATTAACTCCTGGCATTGATTTAAAACCACCCCAATAGAAACAGAAAACATTATTACATAAAGGAAAGAATTAAGATGAATGCTTAGAGCAACATCTACCAAGTATATCCACGAAACAATTTCATACGAACATTAGCATTTAAATGCAGAAGAAAAAAGGCATCCAGCTGGTAGGAAAAAAGCTAAAAAGGAGAGAGAATGTTACACACAACTATGAAGTTTGAACCAAGCTATAAGGTTCATTGTCAGGGACTGATAAATAAGATGTTAAGAATGGTGATCTATCTATATTACCTCGTGTCATACTTGTCCTTGCTTTGGTTGTAGGTGATATTTTGTGCATTTAGATTATTTACGAACTAACTAAAACGAGGCATGTGTGCATTCTTAAGTGATAAAAATATAAATATAGTGAATGCCTGCTTCGCTCCTCCCTGCCAACCCGTTAGTGGTGGCTAACAAAAACTAGCCAAAATGCAAGCAAACATGAAAAAGCATAGCAAAACAGTGGAAGTTTTATAATTCCATTCATGCAAATAGGCAGTGGTGTCTAATTAAGTAGATTCGTTCTGCTGCATGTATAAGGTACATTATGGCACACAAAAAATGAAAAACTTGCATAAACTGGATTTCATGGTTCCTCTAGATTGGCCAGGTTAAAAGTGCTGCATGTTCTAGGATTTGTTAGAGCATGCAGTGTTAAGGAATTAACTTTTCACGCTGTCATGAAAAAAGGGGATCTAGAATCTGTTTGCCCAAGTCAAGCAATATACAGACTTGGATCTGGACTGATCCTTATTTATATTTAAAATTGGTATTTCAGATTGAATAAGTAGCCAGACGAGATAAGCAAGAATCAGGATAAAATGTTGATGATAACCCAAATAACGTAATTACAACAATAAGTTAGCCAAAGACCTCGTCTTTTTGTAATACAGTTGGAGTCATCAAGTGCAGCTCATTGGTTGAACCAATATTTCCACAAAAGAGGATTGCTTTAATTATATTTTGATTGGTGTGTGTGTGAATTATAAGGGGAGGCCAGACACAAACATATTATTTTCTTCTGTGTTTTCAAGCTAGCTACACAGAAAAAGGTCATTTTCAGTTCGTTGTCATCTTCATTCAGTTTCAAATCCCTTTCCATCTTAAGCTTCACACCTAAACAAATTCAATCAAATTGCAAGAAGGTAAAACAAGTTCACACATGGCAAAGACGAGCTAAGCCAAAACACAAAAATACTGGCCATGATCATTGACAAGCAATTACAGTAACCACCACTGCCACAGGGAATGGGACATAGCAATCAGCTAAGTTTACATGTTTGTTAGATACTGAAACACTGAAATTAAAGAAGATTAGGACAAAAACTGTATAAATCGGCATCAATGCTCAATAATATTTCAATATCTATTTTTATATCCTTGTTTATACGACTACTATATAAAATTCTCCATAGTACAATTTAGAAAATTAGATTTTTCGATAAGGAATTACATTTGAGAACCTTCATATCTGAAACCAACAAAAGTAAAATAGTAATATATATGGTTTTTTTTAGCAAAGAAGAAAGCATACATACCCTCAGAAGATTCATTAGAATCATAAGATTGTCCTTTGAGCTAACATAGCGGACCATAACAGCGGAATTTGACCTGTCTAACAACAGGTCTCCCAAAATCTGAAAACCAAATTAGTAGATAAATAAAAGATACTTTTGGCACTAACTAATATATAATTAGATTGGATACATCATACTACTTTAGCAAATAAATTAGGAATCAAGATATCAAATGATTATGCTAGTAAGAACAACAATGGAGCATTGGTTCACAGGTTAGTCTTTCCCTATCAATTCCCATAGAATAAATATTCCTTTTATTACCAAAATAAACTTGGAATACCAATTCCCACATAGTCATTACTTCCTAATCATCCCTCATAGTTATTTTCTACTCAATTTCTAGGGAATACATATTCCTACTCTATTCTATCCTCCAACAAAATTTATTTGCTATATTTAGCTCTACAAGAAAAATACATATTTGAACGACTGGGGATAGAGCGGACCAAGCAAGTGAGGTGGGTTGGACAAGCCTAACAAGCTTCACAGGACAAGTCACTCAGACAAATTGAGTAAGCCTTGTGTCCCGAGCGGATCAGGAGGACTAATGTACCATTTAGGCTGAACCAGTCAATGGACCAAGAAAGCCAAGTGAGTTGGGCAATGTCTTAAAAACAAGAGAAGCAATTCCAGGTCAGTACCTTCCCCTCACCATGCTTCTTAAAGAAAGAAAGACAAGTCAAGCAAATGTATTGGGCCTAGCAGATCAGTCTCGCCATGCAAACTAGGCAGGTAGAACAGATTTGGGATTGATAACTGGCCAAACAAGCCAGGTTGACAGGGAGGGCCAAACAAGTTACAGAAAAAGGATACAGCAAGCTTGACCAGCTGAATTATTTATATTTGGATGGATATTTTATGATTGTCGAAACTTATTCCTCATCCATTAATCATAGCATACCTAGGAATAAAAATGGTCTATTTGTTCTATTCAACAAACCAAACAAAGAAATAAATAATCCTATTCTATTCCCTATATCCCTAAGAATGACTATGCTATCCCTATCAATTCCAATCCATGAATCAAACATAGCGTTTAAAAGATAATGAATTCCCACACACAATACCTTGATAGCTTGCCTTCTTATAACATAATTAGGGGATGACAGCAACCTTGAATTGAATTCTGCAAAAAACTGTCCATGTCCAGGTAGTTACAAAAATTAGAAACCTCCAACAATCAAAGTACATCATTTATATTTCAACAACTAAAGCTTCCAGATCATATGACAATGGTTATTTGCTTTTAGTATAAGATTCATTTTTAGAAGAATGTAGATAGTCAACAGAAGTTATGATTACAACCTAGCTAGGATCAGAATATAGTTTATCCCTAAGCTGTTAATGTGGATCCTAGTAATTGGATACTAAGGCACAAGTTCAACCCAAACATTTGGTCACACACATCAAAGTTTTTTTTTTTTTAAAAAAACACTACACTTAGATCATGCAGGGAATTTATGATGTTTTAGCACAAAATCAGTCCTATCTGACATTTTGTTCCCAAACCTATTAATCTAGATAAGATGTATATATAGAATTTTCTATAGATAGATTATGATAAATTCACAGGATGATAAACCTTAAAAAACTTGTTTCAAGAGACCCTTTAGGTATAATTATTTAGATTATTAACAATAGATTATAGTCAAGCTGATATGTACTTCAAATGATAACATATCAAAGTCAATTTGCAAATGACAACTGGTAGAATATTGTAAATATAGCTAGGGATAATTTGATGTATCCTAATTTGTATTTTACCTAAAATACAAATTAGTCCTTAGAATAGAATTCTGATTTATTTCCTAGAACAGAGTTCTAATTATTTCTTAGAATAAGTCCTAACTTTGTATATAAATAGGGCTTATATCTTGTAATATTTGATGAAAGGAATTCTTTAACATGGTATCAGAGCACAAGGTTTAAGATTTTTTTTTTCCTTTACGCTAAAATTCTCTTTTGCTCTAAATCTTGGCCGATCTGTTTCTCTTTTCCCCTCTCTCCACGCAACGCTGCTGTTCTTCCTCTCGACGCTGTTGTTCTTCTCCTGCACGCAACGCTGCTGTTCTCCAGAGAAGCCAAAGCTACTGTTCTCCAGAGAAGTCGAAGTTGTTGTTCTTCTCCTGCACGCGTCGCTATCTCCGGCAACGCGTCGCTCTCCACACGTGATCACGTTCTCTCTGCACCCGATTGCGTCGCCCCCCAGGACCTGCTCATGCAAGGCAGCCCTTCCTTTTCTTCCTCGGCTCGTGACCTCCATCTTCAGGTGCACTGAAAGCTTCTTCTTGCACGTCGTCGCATGCCGTGTGCTATTCTCCACAGTGTGCTTTCCTCCGTTGAACGTGAAAGGCTCCTCCATCGCGTGCGTATTCCGGCGCCTATTCCTGACGTCGACAACCTCTCAACAACCTAAAACTGATTAATGGCTACCTCTGGCACTCCAAAGCCAAATATCTCAATCTTTACCAACCACATCACTACACCGCTCTCTTCTGAGCAGTTGGATGGTAAGAACTACTCCTCTTGAGCTTCTCACATTGAGTTTTGGCTTGTTGGACAGGGTTATGAGACACATCTCACCCAAATCGAAGAGGATGCTCAAGTCGTCGATCATCCTCTGTAAAAAAAGGTTGACGCTCAGTTGTGTTGTATTATCCGAGCCACAATCCATCCATCTCTTAGGGATGTCTTCTGCACTCACAAAACTTGCAAAGCTGTTTGGACACAGGCTCAACAACTCTTTACAAGAACCTCTCGGCGACTCTTATCATGTTTGTGAAGAACTCATGAACATCCTCAGTGTCCATCAAATTAAGGATTCTATGTCAACTTATATAGGTTCGGTCTCTAGCATTCTTTGTGACTTCAATGAACTACTTCCACTTGCGGCCACTCCTGTTGCAGAGCTTGAAAATCGGAAGAAATTTTTTATGTCTCTAGCTATATATGGTCTTCCCACGGATTATTCTCATTTTCGTGATTAGATTCTGGGCAGCTCCACAGAAGCTACCATGGACAGTACCTGAGCGACTCTCCTTCGTGCCCATGTCAAAATCTTGACGTTACCTCCTTCCGTTCCCATTAACTAATCAGCTTTGGTCTCTCGAAGCAATACCAGACCTCCACCCCGTAAGAGTGGCTAAGGAAGTCCTTGATGTGATCACTGCCACCAACTAGGATACACGATTGATAAATGTTGGAGTCTATATGGTCAATCCCCTCATGCTGCTTAGATCGTCCAAAGTTCTGTCACTTCTTCAGGTTTCACTTCACAGTTGCCACGAGATCCGACCCCACCGCCTTCCTATGACGACTTTCTAAAATGGTATGAGGAACGACAGGCTTCTGATTCCACTGCTGCCATTGCACACGCTGATAATTCCTTTGTTGGCATATCTCGATCTTCGGATCCCTGGATTCTTGATTCTGGGGTCGCCGATCATACCACTAGTAATAAATCTCTTTTTTCTTCTCTCACTACTTCCGGTTATTTATCCTTTGTCACCATGGAAAATGGTTCTCAAACTCAGTTCCAGGGTGTTGATATTGTTCATCCTTCTCCGTCTCTCCCTATTCATAATGTTCAGAGCTCCCTTTAATTTGTTATCAATAAATCAACTTACTCCATCTCTTGATTATGTCATCTCTTTTACTAAAACTTCTGTTTCCTTACAGGACCGGAGTACAGAGAGGATGATTGGCTTCGGATGTGAGTCTCATGGCCTAGACACGACCCCGGGCCGGGTCCAGCCCGGACCCGGCCCGGGTCAACGGGCCGGGTGGCCCGTTGACCCGGTTCGCCGGGCCGAACCGGAACCAGCCCGGCAGGATGCCGGGCCGGTTCCGGTTCCAGCCCCCAGAATCGTGAACCGGCGGTTTCCAACGGCACTGAACCGCCGGTTCAGTGCCGTTGGAGACTTTTTGTATTTTTTTTTTTGGACGAATGAGATCATTTGACCGTTTTTTGATCAATGACTATGATTTAGTGACCGTTATGATCCGAACTCTATAAATAGGGAGCTTATTTCATCATTTTCACTCACAACACAACTTCTCTTCTCTCAATCTCTCATTCTCAACTCTCTAACTCTCAACTTCTCTCCGCGTTCTTCATCGACGATAATGGAAGGAGGTCACGGAGCTTCATCATCTCGATCTCGGAGGGGAAAAGAAATTGCATACGAGGATCCCATCCTTCAAATTCAATCCACCGATGATGAGACCGAGGCTCAGCCCCAACGCCCTCCGATCCCCGAAACGCAAGGAAGTACCGATGCGATTACTTCTAAGGTTCGGGATAATCCTCCTTTAAAATCGTCTATTTTTACTAAACATTTTGAGAAGGTCACACTTCCGTCGGGAGAAATGCGTGCAAAATGCAAGCATTGTAATGCTTCCTACAAATTCCAAGCCGGCGGCGGCTATGGGTCGTTGAAACGACATGTAGAAACGAAGCACCCGACGGAATATGGGCTTGACCGCTCTCAAACACAATTATCTAGATTTTCTAGCGGTAGTAGTACTGATTCTGGTTTATTTTTATATTCAGATAATAAATTAAGAGAATCATTAGCTAAATTTGTTTCCGTAGAACATCTTTCTTTTAGTTTTGGATCTAAATGCACATTTGAAGATTTTTGTAAAGAATCTCTTAATCCTGCTGCTAAACGTGTACCTAGGACTACACTAACTCGTACAATTAAAAGATTAGTAAAACAAGGAAAAAAGAATTTAATTGAAGAATTTAGTAAATTAAATAATAAAATTTCTTTATGTTCCGATATTTGGAGTGATCATTGGCAAACTCATTCTTACATGGGTATAACATGTCATTGGATTGATAACTCTTGGATCATTCAAAAAAGATTATTAGCTTATAGAGTTTTTGATGAATCACACACTGCTCATAACATTGCACAATTATTACACATAGTTTTAGAAGAATATGGATTGACTCATCAAATATTTTCAATATCATTAGACAATGCTAGTTCTAATACCGCTTCAATAGATGAATTAAAATTTATTTGTCAACCTGTCATTGGTGGTTTATTTTTTCATATTCGTTGTGTATGTCATATTTTAAATTTATGTGTTCAAGATGGATTAAAACTTTTACAAAATTATATTCAACCAATTAGAACCGCAATTTCATACTTATGGTCTCATCCATCTATGATGAAACAATGGGATAGATTTTGTAAAGCTAATGGAATGCGACCAAAAAAATTTCCACGTGATGTTCCAACACGTTGGAATTCAACATATCAATTATTACAAGATTCTTTTCAATATAAAGATTTATTATGTTTATTTTTTGCACAAAATAGTAATACTAATATATATTTATTTTCACAACAATGGAATATTTGTAGTAGTATTTGTGAAATTTTAAAAGTTTTTAACGATGCAACTGAACAACTTTCCGGTGTTTATTATCCCACTGCTCATTTAATTTTAGTGAATTTTTGTAGTATAGTATTAATATTAAATGAACATGTAAATAATGAAGCTTTAACTTTATGTATATTAGCTATGAAAACTAAATGGGAAAAATATTTTTATTTTATTCCTGAAATTTATTTAATTGCATTTGCTTTAGATCCTAGATTTAAATTAGAAGTTTTACAAGAAATGCTAACTTTATATTATGACGCATTAATTCCTATTAAGGATTCTTCCTCTCCGGATCCAGCTAATATTGTATATAATATTAAAAATTATTTATATGATCTTTATAATCAATATTATGTTAAATATGGAACACAAACTAATATTTCTTAAACACAACAACCTACTACTACTAATTTAAAACTTACAAAAGCCCAACTTTTATTAAAAGAACGGACGAAACGTCCACGAGGATCCTCAAGTTCCACACAGGAACTTGAGAATTATTTTACGACTTCTTTTGATTTTAATGAAGCAGATAACGAAGACTTCGACATCTTGAAGTGGTGGTCACAGAAGGCTCAAAGCTTTCCCGTTCTCTCCATGGTCGCAAAAGAAATTTTAGCTTCTCCAGTGTCGACTGTTGCTGTGGAGCAGACGTTCAGTGCCAGCGGCAACATATTAGATAAACGACAATCAACTATGTCTCCCGACTCATTGGAAGCTCAAGCATTACTTGATGATTGGACCAGAGCCGAGAAGCGAATCCAAGGAATGCAACTTTCAGAAGACGAAGTCGAAGAATTTGATACCGAAGGAACAAATACAACGGGAACGGGAGGAAATGCAAGTGAGTGAGAAAGGGTAAAAATGTAAAAAATGTAAAAAAATGTAAAAGGGTAAAAATGTAAAAGAACTACGTGGGCTTTGATTCCCCTATACCCTAAGGGGATACGTAGGCAACTTATATAAGTGCAAGCCCTTTTTTAATAAAATTTATTTTTTTAATTTTATTTTTAATTTTTAATTTTTTTAATATAATAATCTTGAACCGTGGCGAACCATGAACCGGACCGTGAACCGGCGGTTCCGAACCGTGAACCGTAACCGTCTTGGGCGGTTAAGGTTAAGGGTCGACCTCCCACGAACCGTCGAACCGGCGGTTTCGAACCGTCGAACCATCGGTTCCGAACCGTGGTCGAGTCTATCATGGCCTATATCGGCTTCACCAACCCTCTCTTGTTGGTTCGGCGGCGACATCTCCTCTTCTTGTTCATGCTTAGTTAGGACATCCAGGTCTTGATAAGTTGAAATAATTACATCCTAGTCTTTCTCACTTAGAGTCTTTGGCTTGTGAGACATGTCAATTAGGAAAGCATGTTCGTAGTTCTTTTTCTCCTCGAACAGTGTCGGGCTACGTCCCCTTTCGTTTTGGTTCATTCTGATGTCTGGGGTCCAAGTCGTATTTCTTTTACATTGGGGTCTCGATATTTTGTTAATTTTATAGATGATTTTTTTCGTTATGCTTGGTTATATTTAATGAAAGAACGTTCAGAATTGTTTTCTATTTTTCAATCTTTTTTCCATGAAACCAAAACTCAATTTGGTATTTCTCTTCGAACCTTGCAAAGTGATAATGCGCGTGAGTCTCTATCTACTCTGTTTTGGGCCTTCTTGGCGTCTCATTGTGTGTTACATAGGACGTTTGTCCTCATACCCCCTAACAGAATGGAGTTGCAGAACGCAAGAATCGTCATCTTCTCGTGACCACCCAGACTCTTCTTTTCCACTCTCATGTTCCTCGGTTTTAGGGTGACATCGTACTTACTGCATGTTATCTCACTAATCGAATGTCTTCCTCCACTCTACAAGGTAAAATACCTCATCATGTACTTTATCCTCTTCAGTCTCTTCATCCTTTACCACCTAGGGTCTTTGGTTATATATGTTTTGCTCATGCTCTTGATCCTGGCATTGATAAACTCTCTCCCCGATCTCATAAATATGTCTTCCTTGGGTACCCATGGTCTCAGAAAAGGTACAAGTGTTATTCCCCTACTCTCCGTCGGTACTTCATATCTATTGATGTCACATTCTTTGATTCGGTTCCATTTTTTGAGCCTAACACATCTCCATCCGAGTTTTCTCCTTCTACGCCTATGTCAATGACTTCTTTTACCATCCGGAGGACTCTCTATCACCTCCAACCCCATCTCCTCCTCCATTGTGGGTTTATCAGCGTCATCATCGTTCTGCTTTGCCGCTGCACAGCGCTGACACTGCCATGGACACATCTTTGGAGCCAAATCATTCGCCTCTTCCTCCGGTCTCATCTCCTAAGTCTAATATTCCTATTACATTTCGAAAAGGTATGACTTCCACATAATCCTTCTCCTCATTATGTTTCTTTGAGTTATCATCGTCTTTCTCCTTCCTATTATTCTTGTCTTTCCTCTTTGTCGTCTGTTTCTCTTCCAAAGACTGCAGGTGATGCCTTTGCCCATCCAGAATGGAAATAGACTATGCTCAATGAAATGTGTATCTTACAAAGTAGTGGAACTTGGGACCTCGTTTCTCTACCACCAGGGAAATCAATTGTTGGTTGTCGATGGGTATATACGGTGAAAGTTGGTCTAGACTCTAGACGGAAAAGTTGATCGGCTTAAAACACGCCTCGTCACTAAGTGCTATACTCAGATCTTCGGATTGGATTATGGGGACGTTTTTTCTTCTGTTGCCAAGATGTCCTCTGTGCGCCTATTCCTGTCCATTGTTGCGATTCGACATTGGCTTCTTTATCAGTTGGACATTAAAAATGTTTTCTTACATGGTGACCTGCTCGAGGAAGTCTACACGGAGCAACCTCCGTGTTTTGTTGCTCAGAGGGAGTCTTCTGATCTTGTATATCGCTGCGAAAATCTTTATATGGCCTCAAGTAGTTACCCAGAGCATGGTTCGATAGATTTAGTACTATAATTCAACAGTTTGGCATGACTCAGAGCGAGGCCGACCATTCTGTCTTTTATCACCACTCATCTACTGGTTGCATTTACTTAGTGGTTTATGTTGATGATATTGTCATCACAGGTAGTGATCATCTCGGAATTTTATAGGTAAAACATCATCTTTTCAAACATTTCCTGACAAAGGATCTCGGCAAACTCAAATATTTCTTAGGGATAGAAGTAGGACAGTCCAAAGATGAGATCATCATATCCCAAAGGAAGTATGCAATCGATATTTGAAAGAAACAGGAATGTTAAACTCAAAGACAGTTGACAACCCCATGGATCCTAATGTCAAGCTCCTACCAAATCAGAGGGAGCCTCTTCCAGATCCTGAACAATACAAGCGATTAGTTGGGAAACTAAGTTATCTTACTGTTACTCGTCCAAACATCTCATTTGTAGTAAGTGTAGTACAACTCTTCATGCAAGGAACATTGAGATCTTATGATCCGCATTATTCGATATATCAGAGACGCTCCAAGAAAGGATCTTCTATACAAAGATAAAGGATATACTCAAGTCGTAGGGTATTCTGATGCAGATTGGGCATATTCTCCCACTGATAGGAGATTTACTTCTAGATTTTGTATATTTATCGGAGATAATCTTGTTTCTTGAAAAAACAAAAAGCAAAATGTTATAGCAATATCCAGTATAGAGGCAGGGTATCGAGCTATAGTCATAACCAGTCAAGAGCTTATATGACTCAAACAGTTGCTTCAGGAACTAAGATTTGGAGAGATTACATAAATGTCACTTATATGTGACAACCAGACAGCCATGCATATCGCCTCAAATCCAGTTTTTCATGAGAGGGCAAAACATATTAAAGTCGACTGTCACTTTGTCAGAGAGAAAGTTATATTTGGAGAAATATCTACTAATTATGTCAACTCACATGATCAACTAGCAGATATATTTACTAAGTCACTTAGAGGGCCCCGAATTGACTACATATGTAACAAGCTGGGTGTATATGATTTATATTCTTTAGCTTAAGGGGGAGTGTTAGAATATTGTAAATATAGCTAGGGATAATTTGATGTATCCTAATTTGTATTTTACCTAAAATACAAATTAGTCTTTAGAATAAAATCCTGATTTATTTCTTCGAATAAAGTTCTAATTATTTCTTAGATACGTCCTAACTTTGTATATAAATATGACTTATATCTTGTAATATTTGATAAAAGGAATTCTTTAACAACAACAACAACAAAGTAAATGATGGTTATATACAATTTAAGTTAATAGAAGTGTAAAAATAGATTTCCAGAGAAGGAAGTGATTGAAAAATCTAGTCAACTATAAAGTACCCAAAACTTACCCAAGCACCAAGAAAATTGACCAAATGAGAAATCATTGAAGGAAGATAAGGGAGCCAATATGTACTGTGATCAATGTGCTTGTTCACAAGAATGACCAGGAAATTAGGCCCAATAAAATAACCTCAGTTTCCTAGATTGTTAGAACAAGATAAAGTTGCAGCAGATAACACATGAAAACAGTAATTACTTACCCAATCATAATTCTTGGATAGAAATTCGGCTACAGTTGATTTATGCCGTGTTAAAAGTTCCTGAATTGCAGTTATGAATTAGCTTTGGATCTTGACTCTTGGGTACATAATTAATCAATGTCGAATCAGAATAGCTTAATTTACGTAACTCCTTACTGTACAATAAGAACAGCTTAATTTTCTTTGAATAATATATGAAAATTCAGCAACTTATTCTTAATAACTGTTGTGGGATTGCACTACTTATATTAAGAAGGTTGTACATTTAATTTATACAAAGTAATAGAATTTTAAATAATAAAGGTTCAGATTTAAAGCACTTTGTCTGCAATACAGAGGAAACACTGAATAACCAGTAAACTAAAATAGAATTTAAATGGAATAAAATAGCTTCTTGAAAGCACAGGTTGACCTTAAAAGTGATAGTGACATCTGATGCAATGTCAAAATTTGGAATTTGAATATAATCAAAGAATTTCTGCATGTGTTCAGACTCAAGAACATACCTGCAAATGGATCGATAAAAAATTTATATACTTTCAAATAACTATACATATTTGAATAAACCTTCAATGTCAAAACAACAGATCAGAAGCATGCATATTACTTAAAGTCAAATGATGGACGGAATCAACGTAGCGTCAGAAAAAATGGTGTATATCATTCTTGTCGATTTAAAAACTACTGTTGTGAGAAATTATTCTGGTTAATCCTTAAGTATACTCCTCTACCAAATATATATGTATTACTTTTATTGTGATTTTGCATTTACACTTATAAAAGTTGTATATTTAGAACTAGGTTTCTACATATTTACACTTAAGGCCCTACACTTATTCAAAGATAACGAAAAAAACCCAACTTGTAGAAATGTATACGATGACCTCTCAAGGACTTGTATATTTGCACTTAAGGCCCTACACTTATTCAAAGATAACGAAAAGACCCAACTTGTAGAAATGTATACCATGACCTCTCAAGGACTTATAATCTGCCAACCTATTGCTGGAGTTTTAAACAAAGTGATGATCTCCTTGTATTGCATCTTTTCCCATGCAAAAGTGACAAACAATCACTATATATTTAGTCCCTCGTCAAACAATCACTTGAGGCAATGTGCATTACTTGATTGTCAGAAAACAACTTTATTATTAGATTCGCTAGATCATGACTTAGATGAGAGCATTGTTCTGTATTTTGGTTTTTCACTCGACCTCCCCACTGCATTTTTTTTTCTTTTCTCAAGATATCAAATTTTGCTTAAGAGAACGCAATAAAGTGAATTGCCTATCCATGGGCATCCTTGCCCAATCGACATCCATATGACATCAAGGTTCAAAGTATCGTTCCATATTGTAGTTTTAATGTATGGTTAAAATGGGAAGGTTTCAGTACTAAGTCATCCCAACAATCAACATCCTTAAAAATGTGCCTAGAGAAATATATTTCTTTTTTAATCTAATAATATTTATCCACTTGTCTTATTACCTCCAAATAAAAGCTTATGCAATTAGAAAGTCTGGTAAGATAAAATTTTAGTGCAATGAGTTTAAAAAATATGACTATCTAAACTAACAACCGGACCTTATTAATACCAAAAAGAGTATTGTGCATCATGTGGGAGCGCCAATTTCTTTAACATTTAAGTGAGATCCACCCAATAATTTTCCAATACCCTATTATAACACTACTATCATGATATATGCTTCAATGGTCTTGGATTAGCAATCACCTAGGTTGCAACCAAGTAAATTTCTATATCTTAGCCCTTTTACTAGTTCAAGTAGTTTATGTTTATTTTAATTGACTGTTACAACTAATCTGGAATCTTTGTGAGCCGCACAAAAGATTTGTTTTAATTTTACAGCGGCAATTCAACCTCCCCTCTTGTCGGTCCACCTCGATCTGACAGATTCTCTGCATATCCATCAATATTTAACCAACGAAGATTGACGTCAATTAGCACAACCAAAACTAAGGTATAGATACATCATTTGGATATAGACAACCCCAAACCTCTCATGTGATGTAATATATCCCAGTTATATCATTGGAAGTTGGACTTAATCTATCGCAACTAGAAATAAAGCACATATAGGTACATAATTGGGATACAAATAGTTCTCCAAAGCTTTGATGTGATGAATCACCATATAATTCATTAAAACAATAGGAGAAGGCTAAGAATATAATGAACCTTTGATCAACATTGATCACAAGTACTATTTAAGTAACCCAATAGTCATGAGCTTGAATTTTGTTGTCTATATTCCAAATCTATTAACAATGGTGCGTAATTAGTCTAGTGTTATGGCCATCATCCTATATAACATAATTATCATTTATGTAATCTTGTCAGATGTCAATACTAAAGGCGGTTTAGGTGTTGGAGTTGTAGAAATATATCACCAATACATGGTTCCATTGTCAACACCTCTATCATTAGTTGAATTGCTATCAACATCAGTATCATACTTCTTGTCTGATTATAATAATAAAATGTATTAAAGTTTCTTCACTTTTATCAAGTTTTTTGCTCATTAATTACATTAGGAGTATTATTCTAAATCACGACTTTGAACTTTTTCGTGTGAGCTAGTTTTCATAAAATTAATTTCTTTCTATGTGCTAGCTAGCTAGTATAGGAGTTTTGTATTTCCTTGTGTCTGTGATCATTGATTGTGCCCAGGGTTCAAATGTTGGCAAATCTAAGTAGAGATCTAGATAATATATATTCTCACTTGAAAGATCCATTGTCATCTTCATCATAAGCAAATCCTTTGGATTCCATATCTTCAATCTACTAATTAAAAAATTTGAGAGGTCATGCTGGATATCCCTCGTCATCAAGTAATAAACCTTAGCTGTGATATCACTCAACTAACTCATCATTGAGTTATCCTCATTTGGACAAAGCCAATATCAAAAGGATCTACATCTTTTAATCTTTGTTCTCTCTTCTCTTCGATTATCACTCACAATACATATGTTATAGTGAGACAATCTTCTCCAAAGGCAATAAGGGAGATGATTTCTCACATTTATATGAATGAATGAGAAAGTGAATTAATTTTTCTCTAAGCAACTTGCAAGCATTAAATGTGAAATCTGCACTCTGATTCATTTAAGATCCTCCATATTATACCTGCCATTGAATTGTAACTTTTAAGATAAAGTAATGTACAAATCTACAATAGTCTTTTAGAATAGTGTACCAAATTTGTAAACATCTATATTCAGTTGGCATCATATTTAAATTTGCAATACACCATAAAAAATGCCCAAAGGTATTGAATGTCCCTTGAAATATAGACGTCTCAATAGCTAATTCTCTATTTGGCTCGAGTGCTGATATTTCTTCTTTAAAAGCCACAAGGAGATCACCATTTGTAGATAAGTCATATCGATATTCCTATCTTGGTTGGATTAAGACAATAATGTATACAATAGTGAAAGAGCATATATCATTTCATCATCTCCTTGTTTCAAAATAAGTGACACACATTGCCGATTATACCTTTTTGTTCATGTGGACAATAATGTAAAAGGATTATAGTGCCATTGAGGCTCCACTTGATGATTCCAGTGTACAAAGAAGTTTCCCATTTATTTAAAGTGAATATGGTTTTAATCCAACTTTTTCAGTGGTGGCTCCAAGTCATAGGATCTCCCATTAACTTTCCTCATTAATTCATTAATGAAGTGATGGTTGCTAGGACTTTAGTTAATGATCATCCCTTTTTCACTATCTTCTTCAAGTATGAGTTTGTCACCATCATTAGATCAATAAGTCTGTTGCACGTGATATCCAAACAATATTGGATGTTCTATCTCTCATAGCTCTCCAATCTTCTTGAAGTTAGTGTTGTTGTTGCTAACAATTGTGTTTTACATCTATTTCTTGCATTACACTATCCATTAACCTTTGCGTATAATTAGTATGGCAATATTCTACAATTACAACAATAAATTTGTAAATATTACCTTTAGGTTGCATTAATGAAGAAAGTTGATGATCTACATCTACACTGATCTTGTCTAACTATTACGCATCAATATAACCATACACGGGCCCAATTGTTTCTTGCGCAATATCCATGGTTTGATCTCTCCTATTTGTTTATACCGACCAACAAATTTCAAATGAAATCACAGGTGAGATACCAAGCTAAGTTTTTTGATGTTGGGCACCATGGTGACCATACTATAAAGAATATATTATTTGATAGATTAAGTGGAATTTGACTTAAGTGAAAAGCCTAATGTGCTTTAAGTAGGTGGATTTCTTCTTCTCCTTTGTATAGGTATTGTCTATTGTAATTTGTTTAGTAGCCTAGTCTAAGATCATCAACAATAATGTCTATAGTATGTCTTAGAGTCATGGAAGGAAAGATACAATCAATGCAACCTCATGATGAGGTCACTTGAACAATTATACTCTTGCGGAATTCGTATAACACTTGAGTCACTTCCAATAGCATCAATCATGCCACAACTATGGCCCCCGCGGGTTAGTGTAGTTGGTTAATGCAAGGGTATTGCAACTAATAAACCTGGGGTTGATCTCAACAGATATAGAATGTCCCGCTGGTTGGCTCAACCCCTCTTTGCATGTGTTGTTGTTGCAAGGTGAAGCCCCCCGTGATTTACCTCCCTTCCAAACAATGGGGGGCGTCATGGAGGAGCCGCCAAGGTGACGATTTAACCCTTTTTGCTGCCAATCATACCGCAACTATGGAGCATTCATTATTCGTATTGATCAGCAGTATGTTTTGGTAATTAACTAGGATGGTATGATTCAACCATGCCACCAATTGTATAAGATTTCAAACTATATTGTAAAACTTAATTATTTTTTTCTCCCAACAATTCTTCAAGTGGAAGAGTATTGAATTTACCTAAAAGGTCAGTTGATTCTCAGAAGAAATCCTATCCCGTAATTGATTCCCTAATCCAAGTTAATTTGTGGCAGAATGGAAACTACTCTTTTATTAATTCTGGTGTTAGATTATTAGAAATATATCAAGACCCTTACCAAGAGACAAGAGCAGAGAGCGAACTATCAAGAAAAAATAAAGCAGTCACTACCAATCCACACGAAGACAACAAAAAGTTTTCCTTACACTGTCAATGTCAGAATCTTGAACACTAATATAGTAATAAATAATGGCAGCCACAGATATACTATCAAAAGCGAGACAAAATTCCTTCTCATTGAAAATCAGAAAGTACCTAGCTACACTTTGATGCCGAATACATTCTCTTAGCATAGCCCCATAATGCAACGCTATGTCCATGTTTTCATAACTGCAGATGAGAATTATCCAATTAACCTATGCATCTTGCTGTATACAAAAATAATAAATACAATATTAGCAAAGTCCTACGTTTGATATGACCAAAGTTAAAGTTGTCATAATTCACATAGCATAGTTGATGTAACATTAATGAACAACTAAAAACTAAGAAATCTTGAACCATGAATGTGTAGTTCAATGAAAGTGATGATATATGTAGACACTCATTGCTCCATCATCTTTTAATGAGCTGAATATGCCCTACCAATTTAATAAATGGGTAGTCCAAATTTAAAAATATTTTGCAAATTATTCTTTGTTGTGTTCAAAATGAGCTTCAAGGTTTATACATAAAGTAGTTGAAATTAGTAACAGAACATCATTTGTAAATCACAAATCCCAGCCATCATCATGTACATAAGAATATATACAAAAAAAAAAATTACTAATCCTGATTACAATTATCAACTAGCACATAAGAATATAGTTAATTAATAACAGCTTCTGTGACACACAACATTTGGTTATTTGGAGATTAGACACAATGATATCAATTAGACAACTTCTTAACCAGTTAATTGTTGATGATCTTGTTGTTCTGTTTTTCTTTACTTGAAGAAATCAATGGGACAAACCAAGCATTATACTTCAATATGAGTCAGCATCCAAAATGGAATCACCACGATTGAATTCTGACCTTAACAATCACTTTAAAGCAGTATACGTGTATATTAAAGGTTACTACTAAATCTTCTACAGTTACACAAACATAAGAACACTAATATGCTATCTGTGTAATCAACAAAATTCCTAGAGGAACAATAAAATATTAAAACAGAAAATCGCTTGAACATGTCAACTGTATTTTAGAAAAGAGAAATTGCAACAGAAGCAATCAATCTAACATCCAAAGAATGCTTTTTTAGTTTTTGACAATAGCAGTAAATCAAAATCTCACCCAGAAATTAAAATGTCCAAAAGATCTTTGTTGGCTTCCAAATAATCAGAAGCAATTAACCTTGATTGAACCTGTTGCCTTTGCAAATTTGCCACAACTTGAGTAGCATCTTTTTTGGCCTTTAAAATGACATGAACCAAATTTTAGCTCCAAATAAGTAAATAACTCTTAACCAAGAAGATTGGAAAAAATATGTATGAAACCTTCAAAAAAAAAAAAACTCAAATCCATGGAAGTATTAAGATTCTGAAAATAGGAACATTTAAGTAGCAAATTACTTCTAAGTTCAATTTTGGAAGACAAATTATTAATAGTCGCAAGGTGTTCTGTCGGAAGAACTCTTGAGTCAACTGTGTACAAGCTTCCACAACTGGCTCTGATTCACTACTACCATAGAGAACAATTTTCAACTCCCGTATATTTTTACATAATTCTGACATCTGCAGAACAATAAATCACAGATTAGCTTGCAAGAGGTAGAATGCTAGACCGAATGTTGTATGAAATGACAAGTAAATTATTTGAAAAGATCAACATGATCCATCTAGAACCATGTTTTACATATGCATTAAAAGTCATGGGCTATAGATAAATATATTAAAATGCATAGCAATAGTTCCGGTGATTAATTGGTTTTCTATCTCATGTAATTGTCATTGACAAGTTAAGATATAAATACGGCACTAGTCCAAGATAATCATGTTATGTGATACATTATGATTACTTTACTACATAACATATGAATGCATGGTTTAAATTTCATACCGTCCGCCTCCCGGCACCATTACCGGCATTGTGGCGACCTCCGCGGCATCGCCGTGATTCAACATTTTTTCTTTTTTAAAAAATTATTATTATTATTTTGTATTTTAAATATCTTTAATATTTAAGTTAAATTATTAAAGAAAATGTTGGGCTATGTTATATGACGCTAAATGTTGGACTATAACTCAAGCACATGAGCAGAAAATAAGAGTTGCAAATATGAGAATGTTAAGGTGGATGTGTGGACATACAAGAATGGGCAGAATAAGAAATGAGAGCATTAGAGAGAAAATCGGAATTGCATCTATTAAGGAAAAACTCCGAGAGACACATTTAAGATGGTACAGACATGTACTTAGACGCCAATAAAATAAACAAGGAAGAATCCATATAAAATTTTAAAGCTGATGGTATAGACATGTACAAACACGCATATCAAACAAGGATGACAAAAAAAACTTAGTTAACAACAATAAAACAAAATAAAATTTATTTAAGTTTAGATGATGGTATAGTAGGGGATAAAGCCTAATGACGTAGAAGAATTCATATAATTGACCCCACCTGTGGAATAAGGCTTGGTTGTTGTTGTATTTAAGTTTTAAAAAAAATATTTTAAATTAATATATTTTATATTTAAAAAATACTAAAACTATATTCACACAGTACGATACGGTATCAAAACCATATTGTTTTGATCATAAATCGAAACTACGATATGACTCGAAATTCTAAAGCATATGTAAAAGCACATCTACTAGATGAAGCGACAGTGTCAACAACGTATCGAGGTAGTGTTGCTCAGCACTTAGGAGGAGGAGGAGGAGGAAGAATCCAAGAGTTTAGAAGAAGAAGAAGAAATGGACGAATTCCATAGATGGCATTGCAACTAAATCATACCTCACGAAACTTACAATGCCACTAGTCTTACAAAATAAGGCCCTGTGGCTCTGGTGGCGACTTCTATGGCTAAAGAATACACTTGCTCTCCTCCTCAATTCAACATCATGCTTCCCATTGTGACTCCGATGGTGACTCACAAAACTAAGGAAGATGATCACAACTCTCCCTCACCTCTATTAGTTGTGTTTATGTGTTCCATATGACAATGGATGGGTGGAATGGTAATTGTCACCTATGTTGTCCACATATAATGAGATTTAAATGCTTGGCATCTACTAAAAATTTTGTTTTAACTGCATGACCAATGGCAATAATGTTATCTTACTCGAAGCAATCAAATTATACCAGCCACTAACTTTAATTAACAAGAGGAAAAGCACCAATTATTGAGGTAAATGCCACTACAAAACCTATGATGTAGAACCATGGTTATAAACTACTATATTGCATTTTCTTGTTTGCTAATAACATGAGAATTTTTTCCCCCAAGACCGAGAAAAAAGCTTTAATATAATTGAAAATTGATAGCACTACTTAAAACTTGAATCTTAAATAAGTATTGTATATCAAACGAAAGAAGGCCAATTAAGAATTTATTTTGATAGACAAACAAGGTAAATAAGCCTTTCTAGTGCAGTTTAGATACCAAAGATAGAAATGATCATGCTTGAAAAAAGAACTCCACCTAATCTCACTACTGGTTTGCATTGGCTAATAGTGTGATCCTCAAAAGGTCAAAAGTAAAAGATTGCAAAATTTCTGAGTTTGAAATAGAAGACTTATAAAATTATAAGAAATAATAATAATAATAATAATAATAATAATAATGATGAAAGACTGATCTTTGCAACTCAACTAAAAAAATTAATCACCATCAATAAGTGTGTTAGTGGCAAATATATGGGGCTGGCTTCATGGACATTATCCTCCCTTCATTGAACTCTATGCAAGATAATATAGATCACCATTCCATATTTGTCTTTGGGGTTAGTTACATGAATCTTATCCCTCCAAGATCTAGTTAAAAATTTATGTCCATAGATTTATATGATTTTTTAACAATGATTGTCTAGGTCTAATGCAACTTACAATTTTTTGTGTCCGATCTAGGGATTGACAATGGCACTCTTCATGCGAGACTATAACACAAGTAATATTCAGATAAAATAAATCACTTTTTCTTACATTAGTTAGTGTTTTCTTTGATCAATCTCTACTCTTTACACTTCCAATACTAGTAGATGCAATTCATCTTAGTTGTAGACCATATCAGTCACCTTTGAACAATCCATGTCATCTCACTTCACTTTTTCTCATTCTACCATCTATTGTAATTATGTACAAATGCTTTTAGATCAAGGTTCTAAAATTCGTTATGCGTTAGTCGGGCGCCAGGCTCACACCTAGTGCCTAGACCGCCTAGGCGGGGACTAGGCGCTGCTAGACGGATTCCACAGTATCAACATAAATTACATAATAAATCACATTCTATAACTCTAACACAATAATATCAAATTTAAAATGAGTTCAGAATTACACAACTAATAAAATATCTCAAATTTATGTTATATTTTAACTCTCCAAAATGTGGACTTCTTTAGTCGCTCTAATTTCTCTAGCTCTGGTTACTCAGTACGTGAAAATGAAATTTGGTGCTAGCCGCTAGGGCAAGCAAACAAATCAATTTTCTTATTGGACCAAAGTTTAGGATTTATAAAACTTAAGTCCAACACAAAAAAAAAGAGTTACATTTCAATTTTTTTTAATTGAGCTTTAAATTTATTTAAAAGCCTAAACTAACAAAAATCATGAAAATTCTGTACTATTTCTGTAGCGCCTAGACGATTCAACCGATTAGTCGGCGCTTAGGGCCGCCTAATCCCGCCTAGGAGCCAAGGCCACCTAGGCTAGCTGACTAGGATGTTTTCGGTGCGACTGGAAGGCGCCTAGCGCCTAGGCAGCCGCCTAGGCCGATTTTTAGAACATTGTTCTAGATAATAGTATTTTACATTTATCTAATAATGTCATACATTAGTCTTAGCATGTTCTTTATACTACATTGTCTTTTGTCAGTGTAACTATCCAACACTAATCTAAAAGCAACTGAAAGCAAAGATAATAAATGCCACAATGAGTTTACGGCATAAAAAACAAATTTGCTTCAATAAAAATATCTTAGTAGATATCATGCATCTCCCATGTGCGGTAAAATATTGAATTCTCTATATAAAATCAGCCTTTTGGTTATGCTGATATGAAGGAAAAGTGAGTTAGGCAGGGCTATTTAGTTCAACCGAAATAGGCATTGGGATGACGGTTCGTTCGATCCTACCTGTAAGGCCAGTACCCTTACCCTTTTTTTTAAATTTTATTTTATTTTTGACTTATGGGTATATCATTTAGGGTTTTGCCTTTAGGATTTAGGGATCGGGTTATAGTATTAAGCACAAAAAAAAATTCAAAACGAAAAAAAAATTAGGTGCCGACGAATGACATAGTTCAGCCGCACTCCTTACCTCACACACTTCGTGAGCACCTAAATTTTTTTTTTGTTTTGAATTTTTTTTTTTTTTGATATATAACCCAACTCCTAAACCTTAAAGGGAATAAATGATATATCCATAAGACAAAATAAAATAATTTTAAAAAAGGTAAGGGCACTGCCTCACCGGTAGGATAGAACGAACCCGGGATGACAGTATACTTCAAACAAAAAATTAAATCAGAATTGGCAGAGACAGAGACATACTTCAAGAAGAAGCAGCATACTTATTCTGATCATAATTCACAATAGATATATAACTGTCATGGGAGGTAGCAAAGAGTTCTATAACTATTGCCCATCTATTCTGGGAAATCTAAATTTGCAGAATGTATATACACACCACATGAGACCAGATAAGAGACTGCATCTAACAATACTCTGCAACATGGATCAAATCCACCTTGCGTGCTGCTCCAAATGAGCAGCACTACCATTTTGCACATGCCCAAACTTGAAATGTTGTAGAAATGGCAGCACCGAAACAGAGGTGGACAAGTAAATTCCAGCTTGTAACTAAACGCCAATATAAGTGACTGAAATGGATTTGTGCTATCCGATATAACCAAGCAGCTCAACTGATTTACGCACTGTCAGTTAACCAACAAAAAGGACCATTACGTTGAATCCGACTTAAATGAGAACATCCTGAATTGAATGTTGTTTTTTCGTATCGAGAACCCATATCAAGTTTAATTGCTAGACGAAGGAAACGAAGTGCTCAAGTTCGAGTTCAGTACTGAACAATAAGATAAAACAAGCCGATCTCCTTGGAACCGCTAACCTTCTCCTCACGCTTGGGGTCCCTGGAAATCGCGTTGAGGTCGATGTAAATGAGGAGTTCCCGTGTGTGTCGCAGGACGTCGGCCGGAGTCCGCGGCTTGGACTTGAAGAGGCCCTTCATTGTGCGCCCCAGCGTCGATCGCCAGGCACCGCCACACCCGACCGAAGCAGGATTTTCCGGTAAGGGTTCGCGTTCGAGAAGGGCGGAAACGTCGAGATTCAAAAACCTGGGGCTCCGGTCGCGCGAGGTCGATCAGAATCGAGGCGCTACGAGCAGCCGACGCCAAAAACGGTTTTGTGTTCGTCTCTCGATCAAAAACGAAAAAAAAAACAACGGAATTAAAAAACGAAAAATTATATGTATTATTAACTTCCTTTTAGACTTCAAATTTGATTACTATCTTAATTAGACTATCGCCGACGCACCCCGAAGTACTCGTGCTTTTATTAGTTGAACTTGGTGGAGCCCGTGTAAAACCGCTATCCGTTGCGATGGTAGACCAACAGAGCATTCGTTGCAGGTAAACACACACTCTACTTCTTATGATTAACTAAGATTTTTTAATCTTGAACGATTAGTCTAGTTCTATAAAAATTTTCATGGACCGTTAGGATAAATCAGAAAAGTATTAGAAGTTCAGTATCCCAAGATTCGTATCCTATTTAGAAAAAAAATTCTATAAATATGTCATAATTGAGGATCAAACCGTAATGTCTGAGATAACGATTAGTTATCTTACCGCTGCACCATAATTTCCGAGGTCACACTCTTACTTTCAGACGACTGATCCATAGTCATCCGTAAAGAAATATGTCGGAAAAGTATAATTGAGATATTATTTTTATTGAAATTTAATTAATGTTAATTATAATAATATTATCATATGTTAATCCATTCCTTTTTAATAAGGATTAACAAAATTTTGATTAAATTTTAATTAATGTTAATTATAAAAATATGGTCATATGTTAGTCCATTCCGTTTTGAATAAGGAATAATAAAAATTTGATTAAATTTTAATTAATGTTAATTATAATAATATTGTCATATGCTAGTCCATTCCGTTTTGGATAAGGGTTACCAAAATTTTGATTGAATTAAATTAACTACTGAATCTATCAAAGTTACAAATCTGATTCAATTAATTCAGAAATTTAATTTTAAAAAAAAATATCAGGGATTTAATCGATTTGGTTCCATTTTGATTTTGAAAATCAAAATCTAATAAAAAAAATTTCAATTTCAATTTTATCAATTTGACCCATTCGAAATTTTTTTGATTTAACTAGTTTTGTTAGTGTTCACACCATTTCGCTAGCAATCTTCTTGGAAGGACTACATTGACTTTGAAATAAAGATGATAATTCCCTCCTGACTCTAATGAAGAATACGAGATATATATATATATATATAAATTTTATTTTTTATTGGAAAAAAGTTATAATCACTTTTTGCTTTGGAAAAAAAAATTTAATTTACTTCTTTATCCAACCACCAACACTTATTTTATCTTATTTTCTATTAGAAATGCTCATTGATCAAAAGAGCGTGAGACAAAAAAAAAAAATAGATAAGAATATTGAAATAATTTTTTAAAAAAATAGAATGATAGATAGTAATATGAGGATAGTAGGATATAAATATTCAATCCTTCGACCGATATAAAATTAAGTATAAAAATTAAATACTTACAAATATAGAGATGAATATAATAAATGAAATAATAAAGAATATAAAATTTTATTAAAATCCTATCAGACTAGCATTGTCAGAAAATTTAGCACGACTAAAATAATGAAAGTCATTGGAATTATTATATTATAAAGTAAATTAGCACGACTAAAATTTAGCACGACTAAAATAATGGCAATGATCGGCAACCCCACCATCGTAATCAGCGGTTCCTCGGGAGATTTTTCATATCTTTTTTGACTTTTTCCTTCCTTTCTCCTTTCCCTAAAGCCACCCTCCCTAGTTAGTTTCTCATTTCCCTAATTCCCTTCCTTTCTCCTTTCCCTTGAGACATTGTCTTTACCTAGGGATTCTTTTTTTCACTATAAATTAGTTTCCATTCCATCTTGGGAAGATACACAATTAATGCTTTATTTACTTGAACGCCGATGAAGAGGGAAACAATTCATAGGGGCGTTTGATTTAAGGTAATAAGGAATAGAGAACGAGAATCGATGGTAACCATTCCCATTGACATTGTTTAGTATGTGTCAATAGGAATGAAAATGAGAGAATCCCTACTCCCCTAATCAATCAAAGTCATGTTCATATATGGAAAGCACTCCTTTTTTATTTTTTATTTTCTATTTTATTATCTCTTTTTGCATTTTCTTATTTTATTTTCTCTCTCTATATTTTAAAATTTCTCTCTCTACATATTTATTCTTTTCTCTCACTACCTCTCTTATTATATTTTTTCTCTCTACATATTTTATATCACTTTCTCTCACTATTTATTTATCACATTCTTTGTTATATTTTTTATATCATTTTCTCTCTCTACCTCTCTTATCATAATTTATCTATCTTTATTTTTTCACTTTCTCCCTATATTTTCTATATTACTTTTCTCTTTATATTTTCTATATCGCTTTCTCTCTCTACCTCTCTTATAATAATTTATCTATTTTTATTTTTTCACTTTCTCTCCATATTTTCTATATTATTTTCTATATCACTTTCTTTCTCTACCTCTCGCATCTCATTTTCTCTATATATATTTTCAATATCACTTTCTCTCACTATCTCTCATCATAATTTATGTATCTTTTTTTTTTACTTTTTCTCTATATTTTTATATCACTTTCTCTCTATATATTTCATATATCACTTTCTCTCTCTACCTCTCTCTTTTTTTCTCTTTCTATATTTTTTTTAATGATTCCTCTTCTATTTTTTATCACATCTATCTTATCTTACTTTCTCTTTATACTTGTAATCTTCATTTTCTCTATTATCGTATTTTCTCATATTTCTTTCTTCTAATTTCTTTTTGAGCAATGATAGGGAGAGTGAAAATGGGAGAGTGGAAATCATAGTAAATGATGTGGCATGACGTGACACTTTACATGCACACGTCCGATTATCGCTTGGACACAATCGGCGGCCTTCGGTTGCCGCCCCAATCAAACTATACCCTGGGGGGCACGGTGAACCGTCGGAGATCGTGCATGCAAGGTGTTACGTCATTCACTATGATTTTCACTCTCCCATTTTCACTCTCCCAATCATTTCTTTCTTTTTCCACCTCACTTCTCATAATTTTTCTCTCTATATTTTTCTACTTTATCTCTCAACCCATTTTATTTCACTTTCTCTATTTTATAGTAATTCTATTATGTTATGCAACTTTGAAATTTTTATGGATTCTTATTACTAAAGTTGAATTGAACCAAACATCATTAATAACAATAATTTTCATTACAGAATTTGAACCAAACACTACCAATACAATCATGATTCCCATTACCATTGACCCCTCAATGAATCTCATTATCATTCTGATTAACAAATTTAAACCAAACACTCCCATATTGAAATGTCGTGAGGGGAATGGAAAGACAAAGAGTAAAACATACACGAGAAGGAAAGTCAAGCAGTGACAAACATGACGAGGTTGCACTCACAGGCACCTGGGTGACGACCTTGCTCACGACCTCGCCGCTAGGTCGTGAGGTCTTGAGGCTAAACCTCACAACGGGGTCATGAAGTCGAACCTTGCGGCTAGGTCGCGAAGCTAAACCTCACGGCGAGGTCACGAGGCTGAACCTCGCCCGCGACCTCACAGTGAGGTCTCGAGACCAAACCTCGTAGCGAGGTCGAGAGGTCTAACCTCACGATGTGGTGAGGTCGCGAGGCGGACCTTCTCTCTTGTTATGGTTGTTGGTGGCAAGGGAGGGGAGAAGGAGAGGGGTGGGAGGGAAGTAGAAGAGGAGGTGGTGATACCATGTAGACTCTGGAATGAGAAAGCTTGTGCTGGAAATATAAATAGAAAAGATGTGGAAAAAAGAGACTCCATTATGAATGAGACTTTAATCTTATATTGGGATTTTCAAGGCATATTGATTAGTTTATATTGATTCACAAGTATGGTAGTTGTGAACAAAATCACGGGGAGAGGCTCTCTCACACATGGGTACGCAAGGGGATGCAAGTCCAGGGTCCAAATTGCACTAAACCAAGTTGACTCGTATGCGAGCAAGCCCTATGTGCATCAAATGTTGGACCAATCGACGTAAAATATGCCCAAGCAAATGAATCAACGTTTTGCTACCTGAATCTCTTTTTACTACCTGCTCAAGAGTGTAACGGAAACATTAATCTGAAGTTAATGGTGATTTTGTAACATCTTCAAATATAGTAGACTGTCATTAAACTCAGTGTTGAATGGTCATAACTCGATCATTCATTGCAACCTGGATAAGCCCTCCTAAAAGCAGGTCGTGAGTAAGAGCAGAAAATATATAGAAGCAAAAGCAGTAGACCAAAAGAAAGTCTTCCACCTTAGTTTCTCAGTTTTCCCTCTTTACCACATACCCACTAGGCAGATTCATTCATGATAGCACTCGGGTGCATTCTCGGTTTGTTGTAATCCGCCAATATTTGGTGACTATTGCGATCTATCGCTGTATCCTAAGAAACAAATGACTCGGGGAAACCTCGAAGTACAGCCGGGGTGGGGCAAATCTGTTTCAAGAAAACTATATTGAGCACAAGCCTCGGTATCTCCCTCGATGAATTTCTTTCTCCACTCGATTGTGTGTGCCTCCTGACTAAGGGGGTATTCGGTGCCTTTTACATCCTGACTCTGCATTCCACTCTAGGACACACAACTTCCTGACTTGAAATCCACTCAGGAACTTTTTCATGATTCAACTACATGCTTCCTAACTGAAGGGAGCACTCGGCTTCCACTCGGGAATACTCGAAAGTATTCTACTTCCCCACAGGATCCATTCGAGACCGACTCGCCTACGACTACACTTGGCATCTTTCTCTCCCAACTCGAAAGCTACTCGAGAGACCTCTTCCCGACTCGGGCAGTTACTCGACTTGACAGTCGATGACTCGGCGATGTTAGGACCTTTGCGTCTAGCTAGAGGGAGGTGAATAACTTTCGATTTAATTTTCTTCCTACAAGTTGTTAGTGTGCAA
Source organism: Boesenbergia rotunda (assembly GCA_024364735.1). Classification (NCBI taxonomy): domain Eukaryota; kingdom Viridiplantae; phylum Streptophyta; class Magnoliopsida; order Zingiberales; family Zingiberaceae; genus Boesenbergia; species Boesenbergia rotunda. The sequence continues at coordinate 9,146 of JAGFNQ010009175.1, read as the reverse complement.
GCGGAATAACAAAAACTAAAACAATAAAAACTAACAACTAAGAATGACACACCGATTTACGTGATTCGGAGATAAAACTCCTACTCCACGGTTGTCCGTAAGGTGGACGATCCCGATCCTTCGGTGGATGATTCCCCGGAGCACCTCCGGCTATCTCTTGTCGCTCCTTGTGGGTGGAGAAACCTTGCCACAAACGTTTGACACGATTGAGCACTTGTAGGCTACTAACAGACTCTTACCAAGCTTGTTTCGCCAAGAAGAAACAGTCATAAACGAGCTCTCTTAAATAGTGCTCGAGGTTGATTTGACCGTTACCAGTCGACTGCCCCAAGGCCAGTCGACTAGTCCTTCGCAAATTCAAATGTCACGCGTTGACAATTCGCATTCTGGTCTACACCAGTCAAACACCAGTCGACTGGTCCATTACCAGTCGACTGATCTTTCTGTGCTCTTTACCAGTCGACTGACCTAACACCAGTCGACTGCTACCTAAGATTTTCCCTCCCGAGTACAATTCTCTCAGCACTCGAATCCTCACAACTCAGTTGACTCTTCCTTCAGCAGCCTCAACCTGTTGCCTTCAAGCCCTCTTCGACTTTGGCTCTCGTCCCTCGAATGCATGCAAGCCCGAGCTTTCTCCCATGCATCCTTCACGTATGCCTTGAAGTTCGCTTCCCTCGGCTCATCGTTCCTACTCCAGCAGCCTCGACCTGTTGCCTTCAAGCCCTTTTCGACTTTGGCTCTCGTCCCTCAGATGCGCACACAAGCACTCGACTTGCCTCCATGCCATCCTTCATGTATGTCTCGAAGTCCGCTTCTCTCGACTCATTGTCCCTGCTTTGTCCACGGTCCCTCAGATGCACACACAAGCCCTCGGCTTGCCTCCATGCCATCCTTCACTAGCCCTGAAGACGTCCAACTAAGTCAATGTGTATCTACAAACCTGCACACTCAAATACACATATCAAATACAAGGGTAAACCTAACTTAAACCCTTTGCCCAAACATCAAAACACATGGTCACTCCGGACCATAGATTGCCCCAACAGGCAATACTTGGCAAAAACTAGCCCTGCCGATAGCCTGAGATTATATGCTCAGGCCTCTCAACATAAAAGTCTGAATTTAGGTTTTGTAAATTCAATAATTTCCCAATATCTCTGCTAGATTGTCTAAATATTGGTCGAGGCTACAGGAGGAGTGCTCCAATGATGAGTCCAAGCAGAATCGACCCTGGATTAGGGCTACCAGAGCTCTTGCCTAAGACCCAAAAATACCAAGAGCCCATTCTTGGTTTCTTTATATACACACACACACATATATATATATATATATATATATAGACATTTTTCTCTTTTCCTTGTCGAAGCCCTCACGGAAGCCTTACTCTCTCGACTCTCATCCTTGAGATTCTCCTCACCGAAGCCCTCCCTCACTGCACCTTTACTCCTTTGTTACAATGACTATGAGCCCTCTCTCAAAGGAAGGGTGTCCTCCCTTGGCGACGGTGAACGAGCCCTCTCTGGCTCTCTCTTCCTGTCCTCTAGCGAACTAAGTTTTTCAGCCCTCTCTTGTTGCGCCCTCCCTTGACACTCCCTAGCTAATCAGAAGAACCCTCAAGTTGCACTTGCCTAAGTACATTTCCTGATATGAACTCTATGATTGATTAATTTAGTTGCATGTGTATTTTGCATATTCCTGTATATAACTTAATTCTTTTCCTTTTTATGTACTTTCCTAATGCTAGGGCTTTGTTGATTTTGGTAGCAATCTGGAATATCATTTTGGAGGAAAAAAGATTATCAAGTAGAGTGATGCAGCACAAATTAATTGGGTTGACTCATGAAGAACAATATAATTAAACTGAAAATTATTAAAAAATACTAACTATTTTATCTCTAAAATTATAACAAACTTTTAGAGGATCTAATTTTTTGAAAAATTACAACAATCTTTTATTTTTAACATTTATAGAATTTATTAATATAAAAATTTAGAAGGGATTTTTAATTGATTTTCAATTCTTAGTCTCTATTAAAGAGATTTCTCAAGACCTCATTTTTGGATAGATATCATGTTTCAATCATACTTATTGATCCCTATATAAATTGATTTTACTATAATATATTAAAAGAGTTGAAATTTAGTATTCTTATGTCTTATAACTTTCTTGGATCTAGTTCTATTTCTCTCGAGAAATATATGCAATTTAATGATTCATCCATCCTCACTTACTAGTCACTGAGGAGATCGGTAGTACTTATCTAGCAAGTATCTATTGATTTTCTTTTCTTCATCTTATGAATTTTTTTAGGGAGATACATGAACTTTCTATTGGTTTACATTGAAAATCCTTGGCTTCTAATTGTTTATTCTGTCACATAGATTCTTTTGGCTAGTAAATAAAATAAGTAGATTAACTAAGTTTTCATGTCGCTTAGCTAGCTAGATTAATGCGCTTGTTGTGTTTTTTTATAAACTTGTAGGATATCTACGTAAGGTCTTATATAAGTGAATTTTAAATCGAAGGAAAACTTTCCATATCAGGTTTTATTATTATTTATTTATTATTTATTATTCATAATTATCTATCATTATGAAATAACTCTCTAGATATCAAAAAAGACAAAAAAAAGACAACCCAAAACATAAGAGGTTCATTAAATAAATATTTTAGTAAAGAATCACATAATATAATAGAAAGCTTAGTTCAAATTTTAACTAATGAATCAACTGTAAATAAAGATTTTGTTCAAAACAAGAATGATGAAAATGAAAAATTTGTGAAAAAGGAAAATGATGAGAATGAGAAATTTAATTGTAAAAAATAGAACAAAGAGAATTTAGATCTAATGGTTTGGATGAAACTGAAATTGACAAAACTAAAGATATTGATAATTGTTGTGACGATGAGCGTACAAATGAATAACAAGGTTTGATACCTAGAGTTTGAAATAATCTTGATACAAAAATAAGAGATTTACTTGTGGAAAAAAGTCCTAAAAGAGAAGATATTCTTAAGCTTACTTTAGATAAAGAATCTCAACACTTTCTCATACTTACTATGTTCAAATATTACCAAATGGTAAGACTCGTGATAAAAAATGGTTATACACACCAAAAGTAATTTAGCAAAAAAAGGAGTTAATGATTGAAAACCTTTATGTGACAAACTTAAACAACATGAAAATAGTGTTGAACACCTCACTAATCTGAGAACTTTTTGTTGAACTACAAATGAGATTAAAAAAAACATTGACAATTAATGAGTAGGTTTGAACAATTGTAATATTTTGAATCTATATTTGAGTTCTTGTATGATGTTGCAGAATCAGTTTCATTGATGATGATGAATTGATGAGTTCTTATGTGAATCTTGAAAATACTTTAAGAAATGGCGACACTTCTGATATTGATGCAAAATATATTTTTTCAGAACCACAAGTTTTGCAAGTAATATTACCAAGTAAATCTTTTAAAACAAACAAAAAATGGGTTTCTATTCAAATATTATAGTTTTTAAATATAATAGATATATTTTCAAATGTGATGATTGCTTATAGGATTGTTCCGGAAGGAATCAACGTCGACGACCAGTCACCAGGGTTCAGCCCACGCAGACGCTGACGCTGGAGGAAGAACTTCACACCCTGCGAGATTAACAGGAGCGTTAGGGGAGCACGCCGGAGGTTGTCCAGCGGAGCCCGCTCCGATGCTCAAGTCAGTGTCTCGATCCAGGAGATGAAGAGAAGGCAAAAAAGAATATGCGTGAAGTAGGGAGAGCGTAACCCCTTTACCGGAGGGGTTGGAGTACCTTTTACACCTGCAGCGGCTGCCTCACGTGTCTCCATGATCTTTGTCATGTCCCCCCAATTGTCGGTTATAGGATAACCTTTGCAACGGTCCACGCTATCATTAAGTTTGAACCGTTGCGATAATTATAGGTCACGATGCCTCCACGATAATGGCTATCTGCAGATCCGAAGAAAGGGGGACCGTTCCTTGAGGCCGAAGGCTTCCTAGGCTCCGCTTCCCAGAGGTGATCTCGGGGTCTTCTGGCCTGGGAGGGCCCCGGGCATTCTGCCTTCCTGAGGTGGTCTCGGGGACCTGGCTTCCCGAGGTGATCTCGGGAGTGCGTCCTCTGATTTAAACTCCGGGGTGTGTCTACCCGCGGGGGTTCCCAGGAGATCCCCTTCCCGAGAGGGTCTCGGGAGCTCTAGAAAGAGAGTCGTTCAGACTCGTTATATCTTGCCACACAGTTTATTCAGCCCACGTGTGTAACGCCCGCTTTTTTTTTTCCATAAGCGGCGTTACGTTAACATGCTTAGGGCATGTAGACATCATAAGGCAGCGGAATAACTTTAACTTATACATGCCCTATTACCATTCTTAACTTAATGACATGGGAACCTTAGCACATTAACTTTGAACTTAAGCATCATATCATGTCATACATAACATCATATCATAGGTTCCAGAAGTCATTATCAAACATATAAGTAACCGAGGTGAAGTTCTAGCATTAACAGTAAACATATGGTTTCCTGGGCCAAGTCACTACTACACACATGCGTTCTTGCCCTCCTGCTGCTTCCATCATTGTCCCCTTGAGTGATCTGCGGTATAAGGAAATAAGACTGTAAGCACACAGGCTTAGTAAGACTCTTTCCTACTCACAAAAACCATTCATCATTCATCATCTCAAAATGAGCACATGAAACATTAACATACTTAGAACATAACATCTTACATCACTTATCATATACATAGCATGGCATTAACATAAACATAGTAAACATTCTAAACATTGCATGATACATGACATAAACATAAACATAGTAAACATTCTAAGCATGGAATGATACATAGCATAAACATAAACATAGTGAACATTCTAAGCATGGCATGATACATAGCATAAACATAAACATAGTGAACATTCTAAGCATGGCATAATACATGGCATAATACCTATCATATCATATGAACATCTTCTTAACAGAATCATGGCATAGTTCATTCATTCTCATGCATACTTCTTAACATGAACGTAAGCATAAAATCTTATCACATAGCATAATGCATAACATGAATGGATGCATGAGTGGAATGCATATACATAAGGATGCTTAACTTTTAAAAATATACTTTTAAATGCTTAACATAATCATCATAACATCATTTGGGGTCCCCGGCTTGTACCACATACATACATCATAGCGCGCATCCCTAGCAAGTCCGAGGTCGCGAGCCCCGACCTACTAGGGTAAGGACAGCATAGTCGGTAGTCCCCGAACCGAGGCGTTCTTAAGGTGCCCATCCCTGTTGCACAACTCCGGTAGTTCCAGAACCGTGGACAGCTTCGGTAGTCCAAAACCGGGGCGTTCTTAAGGTGCCCATCCCTTGGACTCATACTTCGGTCCGGTACAAGCCCATACATAAAGTAAAATACTTTTCATGTTTCATCATTCATACGATATTCATAGCATAACCATGTTACATAAAGCATGACTTAACACATGCTTGTCCTTTCATTGTTCATTCTTATTGCATAACATCATGATGCCTGTAAGGCATGAGCATTATCTTCATTCATAAACATGGTATGCATCTTCTTTCATAAGCATGACATACATCTTTATTCATACAATATGGCATGCATCATTCTTATCATGAACATAAACATAACATACATATCATGACATCGTTCTTATTATGAACCTAACATAACATACCCATCATAGCATCATTCTTATCATGAACATACCCCTATCATACTTCATCATTCATATCATGAACATAAACCTATCATACTTATCATGGCATCCAGTCATAACCTAAACATTAACCATAAAGCATGGTGCTTAAACCTTAGGGTCATGGTTAACATGATTCCTACCACATGCTTGATCCTATACATATAAATACCTTATGGTAAACATGAACCATCATTCTTTGAACCCTAACTCCACCCCCAAACCCTAGATCCAAGGCTTGGCCGAAACTTCTAAGGTGGAGTTCCATCAATTCCATAAACATGTAATATAGCATAAGGTAAAGGAACTACCATACATTATTTATAAGACCATAGGAAGTCCTTGGGCTCATGATTAGGGTCAACCCTAACCTTTAGGCCACTTTCCTAGGGCTGGCCAAACTTATAAGGCCATGGGGTATGGAAAAATTCCATTAAAATCCCCAATCAATCATTAAACACTAATCACATCTTACCATAGAGCCATTGGAGCCCTTACTTGAAATAAATCATAACTTTTACCCTATTAACCCTTCTTGGCCGAAACTTATAGAGTCTCTAGGCCATGTGAAAATTCACATAATCACCCTCCATCACCCTTATATCATGACAACACATAAAAATATATACTTGAAGTTTAGGACTCAACCCTAACCTTTGGGTCCTTGAGGTTGGCCGAAACTTGTAGGGTCTCTAGGGTAATCCAAAAATTCCCAAAAATTATACTTAACCTCTACACATCATAAGGGAACATTAAATAACATTATCAAGATTTGTTTCATAATTATAGACCTTTAAATCATGGTGGCCGAAACCCTTAAACTTAGGGTTCTTAGTTTTGTTTCTTTCATGTTGGCCGAAACCCTAGGGTGTCCTAGGGTGCTCCAAAAATTCCCAAAAATTATACTTAACCTCTAAACATCATAAGGGAACATTAAATAACATTATCAAGATTTTTGGAATAATTATAGACCTTTAAATCATGGTGGCCGAAACCCTTAAACTTAGGGTTCTTAGTTTTGTTTCTTTCATGTTGGCCGAAACCCTAGGGTGTCCTAGGGTACTCCAAAAATTCACAAAAATTATACTTACCCTATAAACATCATAAGGGAACATTAAAAAACATTATCATGATTTTTAGCATAATTATAGACCTTTAAATCATGGTGACCGAAACCCTTAAACTTAAGGTTCTTGGTTTTTCTTCCTTTCAACATCAAATCCATAAACTAACCAATATATCATGCCAAAAATCATGGAAATCATAAGGAACTATTATACCACAGGTGAGGGAGTCTTACCTTGGGTTTCTTGATTTTTTGAACCTTGGAAGAGAAGAAAATGGTAAGATCTTTGGACCCTTGAACACCCTTGTCCTTGTATCCTTGGAAGACCCCTTAGATCTTGGAGATGAGACCTTGGTGGAAGTTTTTCCAAGGGAGACCTCCCTTGAAGGTGTTCGGCTAGGATGAGGGAAGGAGGAGGAAGCAATTGCAAAGTAATGGGAAGAAAAGGTAACTCCCAAACCCCCCTATTTATCACCCATTAAGGAGGTAAATGAAGAGTCTCTCCATGACCCTTCATCTTCTTCTAAGCCTTAACCAATATCCACTTCATTTCCTCATAACATTCCTTGCTAGATGAGTTGGTTAGAGCCTACATGGTTGTACAAGAGGTCCAAGGTTCAATCCTTGGCTTATGCACCTTTATTTTTATTTTATTTTTATTTCATTTATCTTATTATTTTATTATTCCTAAATTCCGAAAATCCCCCTAAAATCACCCATAATTATGCTAATATTCCTAAATAAAATCCTTTTATATTTATATTAATTTTACCTAATTAATACCCATTTTTGGGCCCATTTAAAGCTCATTAGTACCTAATTTCTCGATTTAAATAGGAACATTAGGCTAAGATTTACCCATAATCGTGCTAATATGCCTAATTAAATCATATTTATATTTATACTAATTTTTTTACCTAAAATCCACCTATAATCGTGGTACTAGAAAGCCCATATAAGGCCCATTAGTACTTAGTTTTTCTCAATTTAAATGAGAAAATACGGATTTCTAGGCCACATTTTGTATTAATATTTCTAGATCCCTCGGAAAATTATCTAAACATGCTCAATATTTTAAGAAAATATTAAGAGAATTTTCGGGTCGTTACAATCCCCCATACCTCGTGAAAGTTCGTCCTCGAACTTTAGAATAACTCCGGGTACTTGCGCCTCATTTCGTCCTCGCGTTCCCAGGTAGCTTTCTTCGAACCGCTGACTTTGCCATAGGGACCTTGACTAAGGGGTACCTCCTTATTCCTCAGCTTCTTGACTTCTCTATCCAAAATCTGGATGGGTCTGCTTTCATAACTTAGGTCCTCTTGTACTTGTATCTGTCTGTGGCTCGACTCACTTGGTCCATATTCGGGATACACTTTTTAAGCAGGGACACATGGAATACGTTATGGATAGCTGACATCTCTGGAGGCAGCTCCAGCTCATATATGCCACTTTCCCGACTCTCTTTAGAATCAGGTACGGGCCCCACATAGCGCGGACTTAGTTTTCCTTTCTTCCCGAATCTGGTCACCCCTTTCATAGGAGCCACTTTGAGAAACACCACATCTCCAACATTAAATTCCAGTGGTCTACGCCCGAACATCGGCATAACTCTTCTGCCGGCTCTGCGGCAGTTTCTATCCGTTGTCGGAATCTTCTGTATAGCTCGGGTGGCGCTGTCAATAACATCCGTTGTGAGCCCCATCTCCTTCTTTTTCACCACCCTCGTACCAACAGATCGGGAGACCTACATCTCCTCCCATACAAGGCTTCATAAGGTGCCATTCCAATAGTAGCTTGGTAGCTATTGTTGTAAGCAAACTCCGCCAAGTATAGATATCGATACCAACTTCCCTTGAAATCCAGGGCACAAGCTCTCAACATATCTTCTAGTATTTGATTCACCCGTTCCGTTTGCCCATCCGTCTGAGGGTGAAAGGCGGTGCTAAATCGCAACTTAGTGCCGACGAGACTTCTGAATGCATTCCCAAAAATGCGAAGTAAAGCGACCCATCCCTATCTGAGATGATGGTCTGGGGACTCCATGAAGCCTAATTACTTCCTTAACATACAATTGAGCCAGTTGCTCAATCGAATAAGTCATCTTGATCGCCAGGAAGTGAGCAGACTTCGTTAGTCTGTCCACAATTACCCATATAGCATCATATCCATTCGTAGTCCTGGGAAGCCCTGAAATGAAATCCATAGAGATGTCTTCCCATTTCCACTCCGGAATCGCTAGTGGCTGCAGAACTCCTCCGGGTCGCTGGTGTTCTGCTTTTACTCGTTGGCAAGTCATGCAAGTACTAACATGCTGAGCCACATCC
>JAGFNQ010009174.1:64104-79090 GCA_024364735.1 Boesenbergia rotunda | reverse complement strand
ATGCTTGCTTCAGTCCATATATGGATCGTCGAAGCTTGCATACTTTGGTTTTATCAACCAATGTGAAACCTTCAGTTGTATCATTAACATCCTCAAGCAAGTTTCCATTAAGGAAAGCTGTTTTCACATCCATTTGCCATATCTCATAATCATAATGAGCTGCTATGGCTAGGAGCATCCGAATGGATTTAAGCATAGCTACTAGCGAATAGGTTTCGTCATAATCAATTCCTTGTTTCTGACGATATCCTTTTGCCACTAATCTAGCCTTAAAGGTAACAACATTACCTTCCATGTCGGTTTTTTTCTTGAAAACCCACTTGCACCCTATGGGCTTAATCCCTTCAGGTGGGTTAACCAAGTCCCATACTTGATTTTCGTACATGGAATCCATTTCCGACTTCATGGCTTCAAGCCATTTGTCCCTTTCTGAACATTTCAGAACATCTTCATAACTGATAGGTTCGTCATCGCTTATAAGTAACACGTCATTCGATTCGCTTATGAGAAATTCGTATCTTTCTGGAATATTAGTGTCCTATCAGATCTACGAAGAGGTGGTGTTGTTTTAGGTTCAACTGATAGCTCATCATTGTGAGTTATTGGTTGTGGGTCTAGACTAGGTGTCTCTGTAATGTCTATTGGAGTTTCTGAACTTCATCAAGTTCAATGCCACTCCCACTGTTTCTTGTAAAAGAAATTCTTTTTCCAGAAATACACATGCCTTGAAACAAACACCTTTTGTTCCAAGGGATGATAGAATTGGTAACCTTCGTTTCCTTAGGGTATCCAATAAATAGACATTTATCAGACTTAGCATCCAATTGTCTGATACAGCCGCTTCACATAAGCAGGGACAACCCCATATCTTAAGGTGAGTTAAGTGAGGTTCTTACTATTCCATGTCTCATATGGAGTAGTAGAGACTACCTTGGTCAGGACTCTGTTTAGCAAGTAAACAGCTGTCTTAAGTGCATAGCCCCAAAAGGATTTTGGAAGAGTTGCATGATTCATCATCGACCTAACCATGTCCATTAAGGTTCGGTTGCGCCTCTCAGATACACCATTATGCTGTGGTGTATATGGCGGAGTCCATTGGCACAATATCCCATTGTCCCTAAGATAATCTTGAAACTCTTGACTTAAGTATTCACCACCTCGATCGGATCGAAGTATCTTAATACTTTTGCCAAGTGTTTCTCTACTTCATTTCTGAACTCTTTGAATTTCTCAAAGCTTCAGATTTGTGTTTCATCAAGAACACATACCCGAATCATGAGTGATCATCGATAAAGGTGATGAAGTAGCTATAGCCTCCTTGTGCAAGAGTTGACATTGGTCCACATACATCAGTATGTATTAGACCAAGCAATTCTCCCACTGGATTACCTTTCCAGAAAAGGGTAACTTGGTCATCTTGCCTTTTAAGCATGATTCGCATGTATCAAATGAACCGGGTTCAAATGATTCCAGAATTCCACATCGGTGTAATTCGGTCATGCGTTTCTTACTTACATGGCCAAGACGGCAATGCCACGTGTAGGAGTCTATTCGATATCTATTCGAGCACGTTTGTTGCTAACTTCGATATTGAAAACGTCATTGGATAAATCTAACGTGTAGATACCATTGCACAAAGTTCCATTCCCATAAAGAACGCCATTTAAAGTTATGTAACAACAATTGTTACTAAAAGTTAAATGATAACCCTTTTCATTCAAACATGAAATAGATACAATGTTCTTTATTAACGAGGAACAAAATAACAATTATCCAATTCTAAGACACGTCTAGTGGGGAGCTTTAGCAAATATGTTCCGATGGCAACAGCAGTAATCTTTGCCCATTTCCAACTCGTAAATTCGCTTCTCCTTTGACGAGTCTTCTTCTATTCCTTAGCCCCTGTATGTCATTACATATATGTGAGCTGCACCCAGTATCAAATACCCAGGTATTTGAGGAAATAGAGTGACATTCAATAACGAAGATACCTGAAGAGGATGGGGCATCGGATGCCTTATTCTTCAAGGACTCAAGATAAATCTTGCAGTTTCTTCGCTAGTGACCCTCCTTGCCACAATGATGGCAAGTTCCTTTTGGTTTCTTTTCAGTCTTTTTGGCCTTTTTCTTCTTCCCTTTATTCTGTTCTTTGGCCTTCCTCTTAGAACCTTTCTTCGAGGAACCAACTAACAGTACCGTCTTTTGATCCTGCTTTACAGAAGGCTCTACAATCTTTAGCAGGTTGAGCAACTCAGGAAACTGGTCTGGAGTTGCATTTTCAGGAGGACGGTTGGGAAGTTGATCTTCAAGGACATAAGCAAGCTTTCTGCCTTGAGGACTATCCTCAGGTTTCGAAGCCAGTCCATGAAATTTGGCCCAGTCAGTTTATTGGTGTCCAAAATGGAACGCAAATTCAGAGAAGACATGATCGAGTGATTATCCTAGAAATACAAATTGAGCTTATGTGAGAAGAATGATTAAAGAATGTATCAACATACATTAATAAAATCCTATTTATTTTTCAAATTGAATAACCCTTTTTATCAATTCGGGAGATCGTAGGAACATCTCCAAATAGGTTGATATCCAACCATAAATAAGAACAACCATGGCTGTGGCCATCAAGTTATTCTTAGCTATGAAGGTAGGTAATTATACCGATTACATATCACATATATGTAACTATTACTTTATGCTATCAACTAATTGAATGTTTGCATAAATCATTGGGTTGTTAACTCATTAACAAGTATGCGACATTATACATAGCACCCAACTGCACCTCTCTTTGCATCGACCTTGGCTGTGGCACAACAAATCGATGCTCCAAGCTTAAGGCTGACCCATTAATCAAGAAATAGTTTTAATATGGTTGGAGCTCATTCAACCGTTTAGTCAGGCTTGGATGTGTCCAACAACCAAAACTAAGGATTGACCTCTGACTCCAACTATATTATTCGTAAACTAATTCCATGATTTGAACATGTTGAGGTTCAAGCCGGGCATGGATGTGTCCATCAACCCAAACGAGAAACAAAACTCCGATTCTAACCATATTAATGGAAGGTGTTGGTCTTAATATTTTGTAAGGGGTTTTGGGTCTCATCCTTTCTTTTCTAAGCACATTCATGACATATAATTATGTCATGACTAACGATTTCCTTAATAAAGTATGTATGTGACTTAATTTATCAAGTCCCATGAATTGAATTAGGAACCGGATTTTCTAATTCTAATTTCATACTTTATTAAAGGAATTGTTTTGGGAAACAATTTCCTAAATTGTCATAATCAATTTCGGAAATAATATGTTTAAGACTTTGATTTCTCTAAATCAAATCTTATTAAATTAAGAGACAATTCCCTTAATTCAACCACATATTATTTTCATGAAAATCTCATTTAAGAAACTCTATAGGAAACCATTTTCCTAATTAATTTTGGAGACAACAATATGTAAGAGCATCACCTCTTAAATCATATTTTATTCATGGATTTAATTAATTACAACAAATCATTTTCTAAGGGTGGCTCCCCGAGGCTCAGATACCCAAAGAAAAGTAATTTGTCGTAAATCCAATTTGGTCCGCTTCGGAAGCGTAACCAAATTAAACATGACAATTTCATTTAAAATTGGAAAATTAAATTACAACAACTAACTTTAAATTGGACGGCTCCCCGAGGCTCAATCCAAAATAAAGAATTTTGTTGTCAATTTAAAAAACCAATTCAAATTTAATTGTCAATTAATTGTCTATAAATTTGTCTAGACTTTCTTGAAAGAAAGTGCCCAAAATTGCGAGATTTCATAATAGGTTTTCAGAATAATTGTAAGTTTCTAGTACAAAGAAAACTTACATATTTCCAAAATTGGAAAATTTCTAAAATAGAAAATTTCTAAAATTGGAAAGTTTCCAAAGATGGGAAGTTTTCACAATTATCATAAAATTTCAGAAACTAGGATATTTCAAACATTTGCGAAATTTCATGAGGATTTCCAAACTTTTAAATTACTAAATCTAAAACTTATAATAATTGGAAAATTTCCATAATTGAAAATTTTTCCAAAATTGAGATTATGACAAAGTTTTCCGCAAAACAATTATATGATTATGTCAAACACTAACCGGCTCTGATACCACTGTTGGGACCGGGTGCATGTTGACAAGGATATGGGTTCGTAAAATTTTAAATTTTTACGTGCAGCGGAAGAATTAGCATAAAATAATTTCTCAAATTATTTTAACCACGTATCTAGCATGCAACCTTATGATGTGTGGACATGATCATAAATTAAAACTTTGCGGAAAAGTAAACTAATTTACTTTGTACCTCGCGTAACTCGAAGAAAGGGACGAGATCCAACCGTAGCATCCCTTGGAAGCTCCGCCTCTATTCGCGTCCACGCCGAGTTCTCTTCGGGATGACTTCGCAAAGCCAAGAGTTTTGTGTCGACGAGAACTACTAGATTCTCCAAAGACACAACTAGAATATCAAGAGAGAAGAAAGGAAACTAACCACCAAGTAATGGAATCAAAATTCCGGGAAAGGAAGGAAGGAGTCGCGATTCGCTTCTTCTTCTTCTTCGGCACGAACTTGGTGGAGGAAACTCACGGGCACCCTAGGTGCTTGCGCCGGCCCTAGGGGAGGAGAGAGAGCCGGCCCTAGAGAGAGAAAGGGCGCCGGCCCTAGAGAGAGAGAGTTAGAGAGAGAGAGGGAGAGAGTTAATCTCTTGATCAATCTATTAAGGAAATCAAGCCTAGCCTTGGTTCCTTTATATAGTAGCCTCTCCCTTGCCAAGTCTCCCCTTTAACGGAATTTTTCATAAGAAATTTATCCTATAAATTTTCTTTATGAATTATTCCGTTTAAACCAAGTTTTATTATAACTAATTTTATAATAAAACAAATACATCTCTCCTTTTATTATGGAATAAAATTTACAAGAAATTTATAAATTTTCTTATTATGGAAAAATCAATTCATAATTGATTTTATAAAATTAAAATAAACCATTCCATGGATCATTTTAATTTCCATAAAAAAGAATAAATTTCTATAAATTTCTTTATATAAATTTCTTTATATAAATTTATTTATCCATAATTTATAAAACAAATCGTGCTAGATTTATTTTATTAATTAAACCAATTAAATTGGTTTCTCCCCAATGATGTGGCCGGCCAAACCAAAGGGGGTTGGCACCCTCTTTGGCCGGCCAAACCGAGCCGAACCGATCACGAATTAAACTCATTTAATTCGCCCAATAAGCCTTCAAAAGACTTAGCCATTTTTAGCTTCCGTTGCGCCTCTGATTAACTCAGATTCGACTTATTTCTCTTGATCGAAAAATCTAATTTTCAACTAGTTTTAAATCTCTCGGATTACTCATAGTGCGTGTGACTAAATAGGCTTTCGATTTATGTTGGTCGTCTATAATCAACTAATTATAGAACGATCATGAGTGGCACCTAGTAGTACATCATGACCCCTAATTAATCGAAAGATCAACGGTTGACCTCAGAAGTAATTCTGAAACCCTTCAGCAGCTCTAATGAATCGTGCCCCATTCCCTTCACCATCTTATACCCACTTGGTTCAGGACATGGTATGTGTGTGTCAGTCCCCACTAGGCTGACTACGTCACACCTAGCCCAAGTAGTGTCTTTCTCGTCCTTTGGATTTCTAATTACTCTCATGTATTTAAGAGACTCGTACCCTAAACATGACATGCTCTGGCCAGAGGCTTTGAGTAACAATCCGACGATAGGCCTGGGTATACATCTCCTCGCAAGGAGTGGTGAATCCTTTGTAGGTTGTTCAAACATCCTCGGGCACTTCGGCTTATACCCAATCATCCTGGGTCCACACCTCCTTGGAGATGCTTGCTTAAGATGTTAAAGTATAAGTCTCCATGACTAAGATGACTTGAACACCGCAAGTCAAAGGAACATCGCACTTAAGTTGCAGTAAGAACTTCACTGACATATCTATATAGATTATCATATGAAGTTTTACAGCTAGTCACTCTAATGAACTAGTTCCCTTAACTAGCATCCATGTTTATCTCCGGACATCCCAATGTCACCAGCCAGTGAGAATCAGCTGATTAGAGAATAACCCATGCTAGTCTCAACAGAATTGATAGTGTCCGTATTTATCAATTCATCGACTAGGGATATTTTCAATACTTCACAATTGCACATGTAGAGATAATCACTAGTTGTGATCCCATCACAAATTCTCTTATGCTGTGAATTGTATTGCGGGCATTCAGTAGATGAGTTTAAGATCCCAATCAAATACACAAATATGTATACTTAAATAGTGAATTTTCATTTATTAAAATAAATGTTTACAATCATAAGGCGATTGCCTTAGGACACTTCTCTCATAATACTAACATGTGGGACTTCAATGGATAGGGTTCCGGCGACAAGGGGCGAAGCTGAGATCTGAGGACGAAGTTGGGCACCAACCGCTGATACCAGGTGACTCGATTCCGGCTAGATTGGCTGGACCTTGCGGATGCGGCTCCACCCCAGAGTGGGTGGGCTGGAGCTTAACCGCGAGATTGGCATGGATAGCTCAGGTAACTTTGCTCTGTATTCCCTGTCGATTGGGGGTTTTCCCTAGTGAGACTCCTCTAAATCAGGATCGTTCTATTTATTGTGTATTCTTGGTAGTTTACTGATCAATTCTGTAGCCGAGGATGATCAATGTGATACATTCGAGCAGGTGGGATTCCTCCTTCTTTCTGAGGTCTGCAGTGGTAGGGCTGGCGTTCAGTTTGGTACCCAAGGGATGGATTAGCAGTTGAAGCCTGGATCAGGGTTTTCTTTGGATGTCCTGCGCCATCTCCCTACGTGCTTACCAACTTTGTTGTGTGAGGTGAGCTCTCCCTGTTACAGAGTAGTTTTCTTAGAAAATTACTATAGTTGCAGTGAATGTCTTCTGTTCATTTTAGTTTTTTGGAATTGTAGGCTTTGGAATAGGAACCTGTTGGGATTCAATGTGTAGAGATGGGTATCAACTTAGTATTTCAAAATTAGATTACTATTCTTGAGGGCAATCGGATTGTGGGAATGGATTGTGTGTTTAGATGAAGTTGTAGTGAACTGTATTATTGATCTTATGACCATTGGCATGAGGATCAATATAGGTTATTGGATGGACATGCTCATTAGATTCTGCTCCCAGTCGTGAGCTACACTTTGGGCTAGATTCATAGACGGATTGGAATTTAGGATTAAACCTAAAGTGAAACATAACCTTAAATCTTAACTACGCGGAGTAATTAAGAACCTTTCATTTAATTAGAGGTAATTAAATGAAAAGAAAATGATTAGGTTAACCCGAGCATGGTTTAGGGATTTATTAGCTAGCTATCATTTGTATAATAGCTAATTAAATACATCCTTGATATAGGAGCTTGATTGGATTATTGACGGGTGGTTCTTTCTGCTTTGATACGGACTTCTACTCTTGGAGGCGGGTACTTCTTGCTTGTCTTCTTTAGATCCACGTTATCTTTATGCATGACTATTTGTTATTGATGCAGTAGGCTGATAATGACCTTTATCTGCTACCGTTTTGTTATCTTGCTTGATACTTATGCTTGACCTTGGATATGATCTAAATTTTCTTCTATACAGTCTCGTTTATTTGTTTTCTGATTCTGTTTAGCATTGGTATGAGCATGAGTATGTGGATAGGTATTAGCATACCATTGTATGGTTGCATTGGTTGATTCTAGTCATATTTGCACGTGTGTCTAGATATGGACTGATTGAGTTATTGTGGTATGTCACCTGATATTTGCATTAGTTGATTCTAGTCATACTTGCACGTGTGTCTAGATATGGACTGATTGAGTTATTGTGGTATGTCACCTGATATCTGCATTGGTTGATTCTATTCATACTTGCACGTGTATCTGTATATAGGATTGATTGGGTTATGATGCATACATATGACCTGTGCATGATAGGTTGAGTTATGTGTCGATGACCTGGTAGGGGTTGCATGTGTTAGTCATGCACCATACCTGCACTGTTGCATGTCGGCGATCAGCGACTCCCTTGTGGTTGAGCCTAATCGTCTTCCGGCACATGATATGCACACACGGCCACTCATGGGTTAGTTGATACCGCTGGGTGTGTGCATTTGCTCTGTAGTGCTCCGCTCGCCCGCTCAGGGGTAGTGGTTTCGGAGCGTGGTAGCACACAAGGATCCCTTCTCTTCCCATAGACCAGAGAAGATGAGAGAGATATCTCCCCCATTTATACATGGGGTGAAGCGATAGCTCCACCAGCATCCTGTCCACTCGGTCACTCAGGAGCAGTGATGGCAGAGTGCGGACAATGTCACAGCTCTACCCACTCGGCCGACACAGTGTTCCTGTCTCGGTGGTTTGACTGGTGTTAGGGGGTGACCATGACATTGCATCATGTGCATATGATGCATTTGTGCATTGATTGTGTTTGCTGCATTTACTTGCTGCACTTGTTTGACATGCACATACAGGAGGTACTTTTGGTATGGTTTGTTGACCCTGTACTTGCTCGTATGGTACGAGTCCTATTATGATCATGATAGACTGATTTCTGGTATGTACAGTCATTTATTATTTCAGTTATGCATGCTTCTGATATTATTATGGAGACTGTATCCTGTTGTTTCTGTATAGCTTATTTAGCTATTTTGTTGAGCCATGCATATCTATCTATATACCCGCGAGTCCACTTGGACTCACCACCCATCGTAATATTTTTTATTTTCAGGTTGATAGCTCGTCGGAGGAGCCCAGTTGCCAGTCCCGGGTCCCCACGACTCCATTTGGATGGATGCTTCCGCTGGTTTTGTTTTCTTTGATAGCATAGTCTACGTTTTGTATTCATTTCATATATCGTGGGCTTGTATTGGATTTATTTGTACGGTATTGTATTTTTGAGTCCTCTGTTGGACTTTGTACTTGTGGTTTTGCTACGCACCTGCCCAGGGGGCAGCTCAGGTGAGTTTATATTTCCAGTATAGAGTGTTTCATCATCTTATGCTTTATATATATCTGTTTTGAGGCCTGAGGCCAATTTATAAACTGCGTGTGTTGTGTGTATGTGTAAATTGTCCGCCGGACAAGGGAGATGCTGTCCGATTTTATACTGGATCAGCGACTCCAATGGTCTCGGGGCATGACACGAAGTCTTGGTCTGGGGGACTGAGCACTATGTCCTGGTCGGGCATCGGGCAATGGAGCCTTTGCCGAGCGAGGATTGCGGACAGAAGTAGAGACGGGTCGAGGTCGGACTTCTCGAGATCTGAGTTCTCGGAGGCCGAGCAAAAGTCCAGCTGGAGGTCCCGATTGGCAAAAGCTTTAGTCGAGCGGGGATCGCGAACAGAATTAGAGACGGGTCGAGGTCGGACGTCTCAAAGTTCGGGTTCTCGGAGGCTGAGTGAAAGTCCAAGCGGAGATTTCGGTTGGCAAAAGTAACTTCTCCAAGTGTGGAGTAGGTGAGGACGCGTTCCCCGGGAAATGGAACATTAGGCGTCGATTCGACCTAGGGTTTCGGTTGAAATCCAAAGTCGGAACCATCTAAGCTAAGGCTAAGATTATTTGTGTTTTTGTCTTGTGTTTGTTGTCTTGTAGGTACCTAGAGTTGGAGGCAAGATAAGTGTAGCGACCCGCCTTCTCTACCTTTGACGGACCGTCACTTTGTCTACTTCTTGACTCTAATGCACGACTAAAAATGCGGAACTTTCTTACCTATTTTTTTTTGTATTTAATCTATCTAAGAATGAGATTCTAACTTTAATAGTCATGCATGATACAATGGTACATTACTAGCAATCCTAACCATTTAAACTCATCCCACAGGGTTCTATAACATTACTAAAGCATTATGGAATATGAATGCAACTTTTCTAAGCATATTTAAAGCAACAAAACTTAATTCAAAAGGAGACTAGCAACATCCCTATCCAAACTCCACTTATAAAATTCTATAACATTTCTAGAACTTCATAGAATGTAAATCTTACTTTTCTACCGAATTTACAAGCATTTTAAGCACAATTAGGACCTAGTCCCAAAGGGAATAATAAGCTCAAGAATAAGTCTAAAATGCAATGTATCCACATGCTAAACTACTCATGCCCTTGCTCATCTAGTGCATTCACAAAAGTATGCATACTAATTGAAATGACATGAAATCTTCATTCTACAAAATTAAGCATGTAAAACTATCCGAAGCATAAATGTTTAATAAACTCCATAACACAATAACTTGAAATTTGGAAATCTTAAACATTGCATTTCAAATAAGCTAAACTGTCTCGTCCCAAGGACCTCTCCAAGGTCAGCCACCACACACACGTCACTCAGCACCGCCTCGTCGCCTTCCTTCAGAATTGCTTGCCTTTACCTTTACCTGCAGCAAGAGGAAATGCAACTAATAAGCATAAAGCTTAGCAAGTACTATCTAGCTCACAAAATCTCGAAATGTGCAAGCATGCTTTTTAAACAATGTGAAATCACATGAGATACTTTTATGCTTAAAAGAAACACTAAAACATGTATAACTCAAAACATGCATACTCAAGCATTAATAAGTCTTAACTCACTTTTTCTTGGCTTAACTTGAAACTTTAGCAATTCTTTAACTTTAAATCTTTCTTTAACTTTTAGAAAACTTCCTTAAACTTTAGAAAAACTTTGCTAAAGCATATACTTGAAAATAATAACTCACTTGGATCCACTTAAGACGTAAGTACCATCTTATGCGCGTTCCCTAAAAGGTTGGGGTAGCGAGCCGCCAATCCTAATAGAGCAGACCTTGGTCTACCAGGGCCAAGACCTTGGAATTGGACACCTGGATTTCTTTAACGACGCCCTTGGACGCCGGGTACTGGCCTTAGAAAATAAAATAGCTTTTCTTTCTTTTCTTTCTTATCTTTAAATGCCTTGGCATTTTATCGAACACCTTGTGTGCCCAAATCCCTAAGTCTTGACTTTTGGGGATTTCGTAAGGCCTTGGCCTTCTCTTTTCTTTTTCTTTATCTTTCTTTTCTTTTCTTATAGATTTCTTAGACCCTAAACTCACATAGGGTACTCTATCAAATACATATAAGCATATAATGAACTAAGATCACATGCAACATCTTAACTAAAAGTAAATATCTCCTTTAAAACTTTTAAGGGAAAATTCTTGCGGAAAACCGCCTCTTACTGCAGGTGAGCAGTACTTACCTTGATTTCTTGGACTTACAACCGAAATTAGACGACTAGGGCTCGGGTGAAACTTGAGATCTCTACGAACCGTCCGCGCCTACGTGTTCTTCTCGTCGAGACGAACGAAACGCTCCGACCCCTTGAGATTCCTTAGCCGGCGCCCCTTAGGAGAGGAGAGGAGGAAAGAAAACCTAGGTTCCCTTTTGTTTTCGCCGCCCCTCCCTCGCCCCCTTCTCGCACGCAGCCGAAAATTCTCCTCCAAGGGTTTCACGCGACTTAAGCGGGGTTTAAATACCTCTTCATGAAAAAACTTAACTACTCTATAAAATTATTTCTCTCCGCCTTTTGTTGTGCTTGATACCCTAGCCCAGCCGGTCACTTGCGCGCCCTTAAGGGCTTGCTCCTCCTGTGGTCGCGAGTTCGAACCCCCCTGCTGCCCTTTAAAGTTTTTCCTTTTTTAAAAATACTAAACGGACTCGGAAAATTCCATAAAAATATTCTAAAAATTCCTAAAAATATCTAGAATATTTCTAAAACATTTTTAAATAGTTCTAAGGACTTTAAGAACTTCAATATGGAAATTTCGGGGCGTTACAATCCCCCATACCTTATAAAAAGTTCGTCCTCGAACTTAAAATAATTCTGGATATTTTTCTCTCATGCTGTCTTCACGTTCCCAAGTAGCTTCCTCATGCTTTTGATTCTGCCAGATGACCTTCACTAGTGGCACTTCTTTATTTCTTAATCTTTTAACTGCTTTGTCCACTATCTGTGTCGGTCTGCTCTCATAGCTAAGATCTTCTTGGATCTGTACTGACTGAGGCTGAATCACTTGGCTAGGATCGTGAATACACTTCTTTAGCATAGAGACATGAAAGTACTGTGGATAGCTGACATATCCTCTGGTAAGTCCAGCTCATATGCTACCTTACCAACCCTCTTTATGATCTTGTAGGGTCCTATGTAGCGAGGACTTAGCTTGCCCTTTTTGCCAAATCTCATCACTCCCTTCATAGGAGCGACCTTGAGGAATACTGAATCTCCAACTTGGAATTCAAGTGGCCTACGGCGTGTGTCAGCATAACTTTTCTGTCTACTCTGGGCAGTCTCAATCCTCTGGCGGATCATCTGGATAGCCTGAGTGGTCTCATCTATAAGCTCAGTCTGGCTGCCTAGTCCTGACTCCATCTCTTTCTTCTCACCAGCTTCTTGCATTTCCTGCCATATAATGCTTCATAAGGTGCCATTTTGATAGTGGCCTGATAGCTATTGTTGTAGGCAAATTCAGCTAAACACAGGTACTTGCACCAACTGCCTTTAAAATCTAGTGCACAGGCCCTGAGCATATCTTCTAAAATTTGATTTACTCTTTCTGTCTGTCCATCAGTCTGGGGATGGAAGGCTGTGCTGAATTTAAGTTTGGTGCCCAGTGCGTGCTGAACACACTCCCAGAAGTGAGAGACAAAGCGCCCGTCTCTGTCAGAAATGATAGACTTCGGAACTCCATGAAGCCTGATCACCTCTTTCACATATAACTGCGCCAAATGCTCTACTGAGTGCGACACCTTGATGGCTAGAAAGTGGGCAGACTTGGTCAATCTGTCCACTATCACCCAAATTGCATCGTGTCCATGGGTGGTCCTTGGAAGACCTGTGATAAAGTCGATGGATATTTCTTCCCACTTCCACTCTGGAATGGGAAGAGGCTGCAGAACTCCTCCTGGTCTCTGGTGCTCTGCTTTGGACTCTCTGGCAGGTCAAGCAGGTACTGATATATCTGGCCACGTCTCGCTTGAGTCCAGACCACCAGAACCTTTTCTTTAAATCTTGGTACATCTTGGTAGAACCAGGATGCATAGAAGTACGGGGTACTGTGGGCTTCTTCTAGATATTCTTTCTTAGTTCCTCATCATTGGGGACGCAAAGGCGGTCTCCAAGATAGAGGATGCCACTATCTGATACTCGAAACTCTAAATTTTCTGCCTCTTGGATCTCCTGCTTGATCTTCTGGATCTCTGGGTCTTGATCTTGCTTTTCTTGTATATCTATAAGCAGGGTTGACTCTAGGTCAATGCAGAAAATTGCCCAATTATACCTCGACTCCAAAATCCTTTATCTCTTTCTGAAGTGGTAGAGACAGTGATGATAGGGACATCAGGCTGCACAGGATTTTCTGCTCAGTGCATCTGCCACTTTATTAGCTTTACCTGGGTGGTAGAGGATTTCACAGTCATAATCTTTGACCAACTCTAGCCACCTGCGCTGCCTCATATTCAGATCCTTTGAGTGAAGAAGTAGTTCAAACTCTGATGGTCTATGAAGATTCTGCACTGCACTCCATACAGGTAGTGTCTCCAGAGCTTCAGTGCAAAAACTACAGCTGCTAGCTCAAGGTCATGAGTAGGGTAATTCTTCTCATAGTCCTTGAGCTGTCTGGAGGCATATGCTATTACTTTACCGTCTTGCATGAGGACAGCTCCAAGGCCCATCTTGGATGCATCACTGTAGATGTCAAAGGCCTTGTCACTCTCTGGAACAGTCAGGATGGGAGCACTAGTCAATCTTTTCTTCAGTTCTAGGAAGTTGTGCTCGCATTTATCTGACCACTCAAACTTTTGATTCTTTCTGGTCAGGACTGTGAGAGGAGAGGCTATCCTGGAAAAGTCCTCCACAAATTTTCTGTAATATCCTGCCAGGCCTAAGAAGCTTCTGATTTCACTGGCATTCTTGGGTCTACACCAGTTGCTGACTGCTTCTATCTTGGCTGGATCAACTTGAATGCCTTCTTTGGATACAATGTGACCTAGGAAGGTCACCTGATCTAGCCAAAACTCACACTTTGAGAATTTTGCATAGAGTTTCTCCTGCTGAAGGATCTGCAGCACTATCCTCAAGTGTGTAGCATGGTCCTCTGGAGTCTGTGAGTATATGAGAATATCATCAATAAATACAATGACGAATTTATCGAGATACTCCCTGAAGATGTGGTTCATCAGCTCCATGAAGACTGCTGGAGCATTTGGTTACTCCAAAAGGCATCACTACAAATTCGTAGTGGCCGTATCTTGTCCTGAAGGCCGTCCTGGGGATGTCACTTTCTTTAACCTTTAGCTGATGATACCAGAACGCAGGTCTATCTTCGAGAACACTGTAGCCCCTTTGAGTTGATCAAATAAATCATCTATTCTAGGAAGGGGGTACTTG
Source organism: Boesenbergia rotunda (assembly GCA_024364735.1). NCBI lineage: Eukaryota > Viridiplantae > Streptophyta > Magnoliopsida > Zingiberales > Zingiberaceae > Boesenbergia > Boesenbergia rotunda. The sequence continues at coordinate 64,660 of JAGFNQ010009174.1, read as the reverse complement.
TTCTTGATGGTTACCTTGTTCAGAGCTCTGTAGTCTATGCACAGACGCATAGACCCATCCTTCTTCTTGACGAAAAGTACAGGAGCTCCCCAGGGTGAATGACTCGGGCGGATGAAGCCCTTGTCTAGTAGCTCCTGGAGTTGCTCTTGTAATTCTTTCAGCTCTGCAGGAGACATACGATATGGGGCTTTTGAGACCGGACCGGTACCTGGCACCAGCTCAATCTCAAATTCCACCTCCCTGTTGGGGGTAGTCCAGGTAGTTCTTCTGGGAACACTTCTGGATATTCGCAGACTACCCGTACATCCTCCTGCTTGAGTTCTTTCTTTGCTTCTGAGTCCACTACGTGTGCAAGAAAACCAGCACACCCTTGCTCTAGCATCTGGTGGGCTGCCAAGGCTGAGAGGAATTTCTGAGTCTTCCTCTTTGGGGCTCCTTGAAACTCGAATGGTGGTTCTCCTTCTGGGCTGAAAACCACCTTCCTTCTACGGCAGTCCACTGAAGCGCTGTACTTACTGAGGAAATCCATGCCCAGTATGATGTCGAAGTCTTGCAT
>JAGFNQ010009174.1:0-60824 GCA_024364735.1 Boesenbergia rotunda | reverse complement strand
TAAATTGGTTCGAATAGGTCATCGATCCTCGGAAGAGGGTACCGATTCTTGATGGTCACATTGTTGAGTGCCCGATAGTCGATACACATTCGCATCGACCCGTCCTTCTTTTTCACGAATAGCACGGGAGCTCCCCAGGGAGAGTGACTAGGGCGTATCAGTCCCTTGTCGAGCAGCTCCTGTAGCTGTCCTTGTAGTTCTTTTAATTCAGCTGGCGCCATCCGGTAAGGCGCCTTGGAGATCGGATTTGTACCCGGTATCAAGTCGATCTCGAATTCGATTTCCCTATCAGGGGCTAACCCTGGTAGGTCATCGGGGAAAACATCTGGGTATTTGCATACTATTCTGACATCTTCTAGCTTCTGGTCCTTTTCTTGGCTTGCGTTGACCACATGTGCTAGAAACCCAGTGCATCCTTTTCTTAATAATTGTTGGGTTTTGAGAGCTGATAAGAATTTCCTGGCTTCTTTTCTTGGCTCTCCGATAAATTCAAATTTGGTGTCCGCCTTAGGTTGGAAGACCACTTTTCTTTTACGGCATTCAATAGAAGCGCCGTATTTACTCAGAAAATCCATGCCTAGTATGATGTCATAGCCTTGCATGTCCAGCACTATCAGATCGCTATAGAGTTCCCTCTCGGCGATTCTGATCGGTGCGGCTCGCATCATATGGGTAGAAGGTATAATATCTCCCGAGGGTAAAGTTGTAAGAAACTTGCAGTTCATAACATGAGGAGATATGTCTAACTTTGCAGTAAATGGCATGGAAATAAACGAGTGCGTAGCTCCAGAATCAAATAAAGCAGTAGCATGCTGACTGTAAATGATTATCTGACCTGAGACCACGTTCGTCGCGTTGGCTGCGTCTTCCTTAGATAATGAGAAAACCCTTGCATTAGTTGTAGCCGGTGGCGCTACTGCGGGCTGTGGTGCTTGCGATTGGGGTGATGTCCGCTTCTTGGAGCGGCAGTCGCGGGCTCTGTGTCCCGGCCGGCCGCAGTTGTAACATTTGTTCGTCCCCAGGAGGCAAGCTCCTGGGTGCTGCTTGCCGCAGGTAGAGCAGAGTTCAGACTTGGGTTGCTTGGTGGGGGGACCATCCTTTGAGTCGTTCTTTCTTTTGCCCTTGTGGTTCCCCTTCCCATGGCTACTCTGAGGCTTCTGACCTCCGGCTTGGAATTGGTTCTGGTTGTCAGTCAGCATCTTCTTTTGCTGCTTGATGCTATTCAGAAAGTGCTCAGCAGTCAGGGCGCTGCTGAATAGTTCTTCCGCGGTTTGTGGCCGGTGGGGTCCGTCGGCCGCATTTAGGGCAATTTCAGGCCGCAGCATTTTTATCATCAGTCTGACCTTTTCTCTTTCGGTGCTGACTAGCTCCGGGCAAAGGCGGGCTAGTCGATTGAACTTCATCATTGCTTCGCTGACCGTTAGTCCGCCTTGTCGGAACTCGGTGAACTCGTCGAAATGTCGGTTGGTGACTCGCAGATGGAAGAACTCCTCGAAGAACTCCGATTCAAAGTCCTTCCATGTCATCTGGGCCACCTGGCGCTTGTTCTTTATCTTTTCCCACCACATGCGCGCATCTCCCGAGAGGCAGAATGATGCGCATTTGACCTTCTCTTGCTCGGGCCAGTCGAGCAATTCCATGGTGCTTTCTATCGTTTTGAACCAGGCCTGCGCGTCCCAGGGTTCACCAGCACCGGAGAAACTTTCCGGTTTTAGCCTTTGCCATTGGATGAGGTAAGCCTCGGGTCGGGCTACCGCGGCAGGGGCGACTGGCGGAGTTGGCGTAATCGGGGTTGCGTCTGGGATGACTGTCTGGTTTACCGACGGTGGTGTGGTAGGGTTCCCTTGCTGACCCATCAGATTAGTGATGATCAGTTGTTGTTCCGTGATCTGGCGTTGTAGTTCTGTCACTACATGCGCCAGATCTGGAGGGGGTACAGTCTCATTGCGCGGTGGTAGCGCCGTCTCAGTGAGTGGTGGAGGGGCAGTCCCGTTAAGACGGGTACTACGTCTTCTAGCCATCTTCATAAGAGATAGGACTAGTATAAGGTAAGGGTTATTCCTATATCCATGCATGCACATATTACCAAGCATAAAAGAAAAAGTAGGTTTAGAATCTTACTTGGAAGCAGCAGGTTGAGAGCTTTGAGGAGTGTGATAGTGGTGAGGTAGACTTTGCTCTGATACCAACTGTAAAGTCCCGCCCTAAATCCTCTAAGGATTTGTGGCGTTACTTTAACATTCATAACATCTTTACTAATGCTTATATTTATACTACTTTATGCATCATATAGCGGAAGCATAACATCATTCACGTAATGTTAACATGACTACTTCATGTATTCATTTCCATCTAAGCTTTAGATGCATGCGATCATACAAGAGCGGAAGCATAAGACTTGAAAGCATGTAGATCATGCTTGTACGTGAGAGCATGAAGCCTAGGGTTTAAAAACAAATTTTATACATGAGTAGGCCGAAACATGTATGGGCATTATAGCATTTAGGAGCAAGTTTCATGAAATGCATAAAGTATGTGGTGTCCATGCGCATGATACAATATTGACAAGTAAGGATCTAAACATATGGAAGGTTTTAACATGATCGTGGCATGCAACATGGGGAGCATAAGGGTGTTGAACATGAGAGGACTCAAACCAGCAAGTGATGGCCGAATATCATAAGTGATCTAAGCATAACTAGGCATGGCAAGTATGATAGAGTTTTAGTGGATCATGAGCATAAACAAGATAGTATGTTATGAGGGAAGTATCATATCAACTACTTTAGCATAATCGAATAGAGTGGTGTATCCATACAATCAAGATGAAGACATCATATGTTCACAAGTATAGCAAAAACTTATCATGAAGTAGAGTAATGCCAAACATAAGAGCAATCTTAGAGTAGTGTGCAGAAGAAGGTGTATAACCTCCTTAGGTTTCAAAATTGAAAACAAAACATAGAGCGAGCAAGATCTTTAATCCACCGTCACTATCACATTTCCCTTGCTCTTCTTCCTGCAGCTTCCTTAGTTAGTGTCCTGTAGCATAAGAACACTACAACTATAAGCAACGCTTAGTAAGGCCTTGTCCTACTCACAAAACGTCGTCAATTCGTAAGCATATCAAGTATAGCATAGAAGCATAACATGTTAAGCATAGAAGTCATTAAGCATGGTAAACATAACGTGTAAAGACATGGGATCATTAAGCATGGTAGACATAGTGAGCATAGTAATTTTATGAAAAGATTTCCTTTTGAAAACATATACATAGTACTTGAATATAACATAGTCATCTTTTGGGGGCCCCGGCTTGTACCCTTAGTTTTGTGCACATGAACCCTATTTAGGCACAAGGTAGCTAGCCTTGACCTAGAAGGGTTCCTTATTAGGCCTTCTTGAAAATCCTTCAGCCTGGGGGTCTCTAGGCCTTCTCAAAAAGTCCTTCAGCCTAGGACCCATCATGAACTCATTTAAGAGTTTGTGGTACAAGCCAATCATAAAGTAACATAGTTATCATGTACATTTCCCTTTTAAGCATGCTCTTAGTCCCTTCCTTTCAAGGGAGCATTACTTTAGGCCTTGGCCTTCATCATACATAAACTCATAATCCATGATAACTATTTATGCATTACATAGGTATTCATTCATGCATTTCATTCATATCATAGTATAACATGCTTTCATGAAAAGTGAACATAAATAAGGTCCAAGGGTTCCCTTGGCCGAAAATCATCATCATGCATTCTTCACTTTCCTAGATCATACAAGCATGGTTCATGTCATTCAAAGCATGCAATATCATAAGCATTCATTAGGGTAGCATGGCATGTAAATAGGTTTAGGACCTAACCCTATTCTTGGGTTGGCCGAATGTTGTAAAGAGGTTGGACCTCTTGCATTGAGTTGTATTTCCTCATAATCATATCAAGCATCATGGAAGCAATCATAGCATGGGGTTTTGTCCAAGGCCTAACCCTAGTTTAGGGTTGGCCGGAACATACATGTCATCAAGAATTTATCATACAACATTCCATACATTATGTAGCATTTAATCAAACATGTAGTAGCATATGGCACACCCTAACCCTTGGTTAGGGTAGTGGCCGAAACTTTAGAGGACATCATGCAACTTATTCGCAAACAATTATGCTACAGGCGAGGGGCACTTACCTTTTTCGCTAAATCCTTAGGGTATACCCTTAACTTGGAGGGATGGTACCCTTAACTTGGAGGGATGGTACCCTTAACTTGGAGGGATGGTGCCCTTGGTCCTTGCCCTTGAGATCCTTGAATGCTCCTTGTCTTGCAAGAGGTACTCAAGGGAGTTTAGGGAGTGTCAATCCTAACCTTGGGTTTCGGCAACCACAAGGGGAGAGTGTTGCTTGGCTTCGGTGGAGAAGGGGAGAAGAAGGTGGCTTTCGGCCACTTGGGGGAGGGGAGGAAGATTAGTGTTTGGAGGGAGGAGTGGAAGGGGGCTCTCGGCAATAGCAAGAGGAGGGAATGAGTGATTGTGCTCTCACACTCTCCTCCCCCTTTTATACTTGGTAAAGAGGCATGGTGCCTCTTCACTAAGCACCCTTTCACCAAGGGGTGTTTCACCAAGAGTTTTCTTCCACCTCTTTACCTTCCCTAACCCTTAACAAGGATTTCCCTACTTCCTTCTCAACATCTTCTCCCCTGGTGAGATGGTCACCAAGTCTACTCCTCAAGGCTTTGCTTGCCAAGAGTACCAAGGTTCAATCCTTGGTGAGAGCACATTTTTGCTCCTCTTGGTTTTAATCAAGCATAAGCCCACTAAGCCCATTCCATTCCATATGATTTCATGAATTCGAATTCATGAAATCACATATGTGATTCATGAATCACATTTCACTCCTTATGTAATTTCATAATCCCTCTTAATCAAATCTTATAATCAATCATGAAATTACATACTTCGCATTTTGCATAATCACATCATAATGTAATCACATGAAATCATACTCTTATGCAATCACATGAAATCATCAATTAAAATTTATGCAATCGCATATAGGGGTTTTATGAAATCACATATTGGGACTTTTATTTCTTATCAAATAAAGTCGTACAATTGCATTGAGAAAAGAAAAACAAGCCCAAAAATTTGGGGCGTTACACAGCGAAACAAAGGACTAGCGGGATAAGCGAAGGGCACGCGACAAAGGTATTCCTATAAGATAGGAATTGTAGATCACATTGTATGAGTTATGTTTCGCATGGATCGCTCGAGGGATCTTATTTCCGCTGTGATTTTAAATATTTTTACCTATAGATTCCTACAGTGGTATCAGAGCCACTTGCGAAAGTTCGTACAAATTTTAGAAAACTTTTATATGTGATATAGAAGTAGGATATAATTTTATTATAGATTGTATAATGTATGAGCATTTGTCGAGATACAAAAGTTTTTGTTGATCAAACTAAAAGTCTATAGCATCATCATATGAAATATGAAAGTGTGTTATGATGCGAATGTACTCGACAAATTTTATAACCTAAGTTTCGGCTCATGAGCATTTTTACAATAATAATAAAAATTGATGTCCTAAATCTATTGTATGTGATTGATGACATGGTGCATGGTTATGGCCTTAACCCCAATATGATTGGATGAATATGTGTGTGTGCATGTTGTAATTCATAATATGGCCTGCGTGTTGTGCCTTGTCTCTATTTTTCCTAGTTGTAAAAAATAGATTTAGACTCGAATGTAACTCGAGTTTTCCTCCATTGTAATGTACAAAAGGAGCAGTGGAGTGTCCATTGAAGAATGATGTTACAAGAAGGATGCCGACCACACACGATGACCGAAGGATGCACTTGGAGAAGATGTTATCCCTAGGTTGACCATCGATCTTCTCATTGGCTTGAGAAGATCATAGTATACAGGTCATAACCATGTCACGTTTTACTGCTTATATATTGATATATGCTATGTGTGTGCATGTGATGTATGCTTAGATGTTTATCTTAATTAAGTCAACTCAATATGCCTACCAAAGTTTGGTACTCATAAACTACCTCGATCATTTGTTGTTGGGTTTGCCAAAGCAAAGCAACACATTTTATATTGGTAGAGTGCGAAAGGGCAATTGTGATGTCCCGCTATCAAACTTTGGGTAAGACTTAAATAAGTCCCCTCAATTAGATTGAGAAACTTGGAGGCATATCCCAAAAGTTGGGAAAATTGGGTAAGAGAACAATTATTCCATGTCTTGGGCGATTAGCCAAAGCTAACTCAAGATGATGTGTAATGTGGATCTTGACCCTTTGTTTCAAAGAATTGCATGAGATGTAATTGGTAAAATGCTACCTACCTAATTATACCAAGTCTTGGGCGATTAGCCAAAGCTAACTGAAGATGAAGTATAATATAGATCTTGTCCCACATGAATATTGATTGCTATTTGGTCTAGAGCTAGTAGTATTGGTAAATTGAGTTTGCCTACATCTATGACTAGCCCCCAACCAAAGCTCTACGATTCAGTGGGAGTATCATTTAATTAAAGGCCTAATTAAATGAATTAGATATGATACTTATTTCTGCATAATTTTACTATTGTAGATCACCATGTCATCTAACACGTCAAATACTCTCTCTCTACGATCCGTCCTTGAGAAGGACAAGCTCAACAGAGCTATTTTCCTGGACTGGTACAAAAACATGAGGATAGTCCTCAAACAAGAACGAAAACTATACGTTCTAGAGCAATCTCTTCCAGAAGCACCCGTCGCTACCACTACCTGTGCCGAAAAGGATGCTTACAAGAAGCATCAGGATGATGCACTTGATGTATCATGCCTTATGCATGCCACCATGAACTCTGAGCTTCAAAAGCAACATGAGAATATAAATGCACATGAGATGGTTGAGCATCTAAAGCAACTATATCAAGGGCAAGCTAGGCACGAGCGGTTTGAGGTGTCTAAAGCCCTATTTGCATGTAAGATACAAGAAGGAACTCCTGTAGGAACTCACGTACTCAAGATGATTGGGTATGTCGAGAACCTTGAAAGACTAGGATTTTCACTAGGCTAAGAATTGGCTACGGACCTTATCTTGCAATCGTTGCCAGAAGGGTACAATCAATTTGTCATGAACTATAACATGAATGAAATTGACAAGCCTTTGCCTGAGATGCTCAATATGTTAAGAACTGCTGAACTTAATCTAAAGAAAACCAAAACCAGTAATGTACTGATGGTACAAAAGGGTAAAGGCAAATAGAAGCCTAAGGCAAGGGTAAGACTCAAGCCAAAGGCAAGGCCAACTCTACTACATCCAAGGCTAAAGATATGATGCCTAAGGAAGGGACCTGCTTCCACTGTGGTGAGACCGGACATTCGAAGAGGAACTGCAAACATTACCTAGAGGAAGTAAAGAAGAAAAGAAGTGAGACTTCTGCCTTATGTGCTTTTGTTATTGAAGTCAATCTATCTATCTCTTCTTCTTGGGTATTAGATACCGGATGCGCGTCTCACATTTGTACGAATGTGCAGGGCCTTCAAAGAGCTAGATCATTGACGAAGGGTGAAGTGGACCTACAAGTAGGCAATGGAGCAAAAGTTGCTGCCATAGTTGTAGGAACTTATTCCTTGTCTTTGCCCACTAGGCTTATCTTAGAACTAGAGGAGTGCTTTTATGTACCTGCATTGACTAAGAACATAATTTCAGTATCTTGTTTGGACAAGAAAGGCTTTTTATTTATCTTAAAGGACAATTTTTGTTCCATAATGTTAAATGACATGTTCTATTGTAATGCGCCACTTGTGAATGAACTCTATGTTCTAGACCTAGAAAACTCAATCTATAACATAAATACCAAACGGTTCAAATCCAATGATGTGAACCAAACATATCTCTGGCATTGCCGCTTGGGACATATAAATGAGAGTCGTATATCCCAGCTCCATAAGGATGGATTACTGGACTCATTTGATTTTGAATCATATGAGACATGTGAATCTTGTCTTCTAGGCAAGATGACCAAGACTCCATTTAGTGGACACGGCGAAAGAGTGACAGACTTGTAAGGACTCATATATACTGATGTATGTGGACCATTCAATGTCGCAGCTAGAAGAGGCTATCAGTACTTCATCACTTTCATTGATGATGTCAGTAGATACGGCTATGGGTATCTCATGAAACACAAGTCGGAATCCTTTGAAAAGTTTAAAGAATTCAAAAGTGAAGTACAAAACCAACTTGGCAAAAGTATTAAGATGCTTCGATCAGATCGAGGTGGTGAATACCTTAACCAAGAGTTTCGTGACCATCTAGCAGAGTATGGGATCATATCCCAACTCACTCCACCTGGAACACCACAATGGAATGGTGTGTCCGAGCGGAGAAATCGTACTCTATTAGATATGGTACGATCGATGATGAGTCAGACAGACCTTCCTACTTCCTTCTGGGGATTCGCTCTAGAGATGACTCTTTTCACACTTAACCGAGTTCCATCAAACGCCATCACAAAGACACCATATACGATTTGGACTGGGAAGAGTCCCACGATGTCTTTTATGAAGATTTGGGGTTGTGAGGCTTACATTTGACGTCAAGTCTCAGATAAACTAGGATCCAAATCTGATGAGTGCTATTTTATAGGATACCCCAAGGAAACGAAGGGATATTACTTTTACAATCCCACACAAGGCAAAGTGTTTGTCACTAGAAATAGTGATTTTCTAGAAAAGGTGTTTATTTCTAGAAGAACAAGTGGGAGTAAAATCCATCTTGATGAAGTTCAAAATGCAGATAGTACTGAGGCCTTAATGGATATTGAACAGGCACCACAAGAAGTTGTGGATCATGAGATTGTTGCACAAGAAGTTATGGAACAACAAGCTGTTCAAGTAGACCAACCTCTTCGCAGATCTGATAGGATACGTCGTCAGCCTGAGAGTTACTCATTTCTCTTGTCTGACCAGAATGACATTACGCTTATTGAGTTGAATGAGCCTATATCCTATCAAGAAGTTGTAATGAGCCCAGATTCTGAGAAATGGCTAAAGGCCATGAGATCCGAAATGGAATCCATGTACACTAACCAAGTATGGACTTTGGTTGATCCACCTTAGGGGATTAAACCCATTGGGTGAAAGTGGGTCTTTAGAAGAAAGACTGACATGGATGGACGCATGTATACCTATAAAAGGCGATTGGAAGCTAAAGGTTTCAAACAAATTCATGGCATCGACTATGATGAAACCTTTTCACCAGTGACGATGCTTAAGTCTATTTGGATCATGCTTGCTATTGCAACTTACCATGACTACGAGATCTGACATATGGATGTCAAAACCGCATTCCTAAATGGGAATTTACTCGAGGATGTGTACATGACACAACCTGAGGGTTTTGTAGATCCAGAGCATGCTGGAAAGGTATGTAAATTACAAAGCACCATTTATGGGGTAAAGCAAGCTTCACGAAGCTGGAATCTTTGATTCGATGATGCAATCAAAGCGTTTGGTTTCATCAAGAATGAGGATGAACCCTGTGTCTACAAGAGGGTTAGTGGGAGCACAGTTATCTTCCTAATCTTGTATGTGGATGACATTCTCTTCATTGGGAATGATATCCCTTCACTACAGTCTGTGAAGACGTGGCTAGGGAATTGTTTCTCAATGAAAGACTTAGGTGAAGCAGCCTATATCCTAGGCATCAAGATCTATAGAGATAGATCAAAGAGATTGCTTGGCTTAAGTCAAAGTACATATATTGACAAGGTGCTTAATGGTTTTTGTTAGTAATATGAGAGAAGTGTCCTAAGGCAATCGCCTTATGATTGTAATCATTTATTTTAATTAATGATGATTCACTATTTGAGTATACATGTTATTTTATTTGATTGAGATCTTAAACTCATTTACTGAATGTCCACAATACAATTCACAGCATGAGAGAATTTGTGATGAATTCACAAATAGTGATTATCTCTACATGTGCAATTGTGAAGTATTAAAATTGTCCCTAGTTGATGAATTGATAAAAACGGACACTATCAATTCTGTTGAGACTAGCATGGGTTATTCTCTAATCAGCTGATTCTCACTGGCTGGTGACATTGGGATGTCCGGAGATAAACATGAATGCTAGTTAAGGGAACTAGTTCATTGGAGTGACTGGCTGTAAAACTTCATATGGTAGTCTACATATAGAGATGTCAGTGAAGTTTTACTGCAGCTTAAGTGCGATGTTCCTTTGACTTGCGGTGTTCAAGTCATCTTGGTCATGGAGACTTATACTTTGACATCTTAAGTAAGCATCTCCAAGGAGGTGTGGACCCAAGATAATTGGGTATAAGCTAAAGTGCCCGAAGATGTTTGAACAACCTACAAAGGATTCACCACTCCTTGGGAGGAGATGTATACCCAAGGCTTATCATCGGATTATTACTCGATGCCTCTAGCCAGAGCATGACATGTTCTGAGTATGGATCTCTTAGATACATGAGAGTAATTAAAATCCGTAGGACGAGAAAATGTTACTTGGTCTAGGTGTGACGTAGTCATCCTAGTGGGGACTGACACACATAGACCATGTCCTAAACCAAGTGGGTATAAGATAGTGATGGGAATGAGGCACGATTCATTATAGCTGCTGAAGGGTTTCAGAATCATTTCTGAGGTCAACCGTTGATCTTTCGATTAATTGGGGATCATGATGTACTACTAGGTGTCACTCATGATCGTTCTATGATTGGTGAATTATAGACGGTCAACATAAATCGAAAGCCTATTTGGTCACACGCACTACGAGTAATCTGAGGGATTTAAAACGAGTTGAAAATTAGATTTTCCGATCAAGAGAGATAAGTCGAATCTGAATTTTTCAGAGACGCATCGGAAGCATAAAATGGCTAAGTCTTTTGAAGACTTATTAGACGAATTAAATGAGTTTAATTCATATGATCTTGGCTTGGGTTTGGCCAGCCAAAGAGGGTCCCCACCCTCTTTGTTTGGCCGACCACAACAAAAGGGGAAAACCGAATTTTTGATTCAAATTATAAAATAAACCGAGCGTGGTTTGTTTTATAAAATTATGGATAAAGAAATTTATATGAAGAAATTTATATAAAGAGATTTATTTTTCATGGAAATTAAAATAAACCATGGATTGGTTTATTTTATTTTATAAATCAATAATGGATTGATTTACCATGATAAAGAAACTTATATAAAGAAATTTATATAAAGAAATTTATATAAAGAAATTTCTTTCCATAAGAAAAGGGAGACATGATTGTTTTTATCATAAATTAAATTATGATAAAAACTTGGCATGATGGAATAATTCATAGAAAAATTTATATGATAAATTTTTATGAAAATTTATTCCATAAAAAGGAGACTTGGCGATTGAGAGGCTACTATATAAAGGAACCAAGGCAAGGCTTAGAGAAAAAAATCTAGGAGATCTAGAAATAAGCCCTCTCTCTCTCTCCTTCTCTCCCTCTCCCTCCTCTAGTGCCGCCGGCCCTAAAAGGAGGACCCCTTTGTTGTCATGAGCTTCATCCACCAAGCAGCTACCGAAGAAGAAGAAGAAGCGGCGCAACTCCTTCATTCCTCCCGGAATCTTGATTCCGTTCTTCGTTTGGTGGTTAGTCTTCCCATCTCTCTCTTGGTATTCTTGTTATGCCTTTGGAGAATCTAGTAGTTCTTGTCGGCACGAAACTCGTGCCTTTGCGAAGTCATCCCGAAGAAAACTCGGCGTGGAAGCGAATAGAGGAGGAGCTTCCAAGGGACGCTACGGTTGGATCTCGTCCCTTTCTTCGAGTTACGCGAGGTAACAAGTAAATTAGTTTACGTTTCTGCAAAATTTTAAATATATGATCATGTCTACACAACATAAGGTTACATGCTAGATGTGTGCTTAAAATAATTTGAGAAATTATTTATGCTAAATCTTCCGCTGCACGTAATAATTTTATAAAATTACGAACCTGCATCCATGTCAACATGCAACCGGACCCAACAGTTTTGCCATGCAGAATTCCAAGAAGGGATTTCTGCCAGTGTTACATGTGTGAGTTTTTCGAAGACTCAAGGTCCCTCTTCTAAGGAGGAGAGAGACTGTATGAATCAGATCCCTTATGCATCCGCTATACGGTCTATCATGTACGTCATGCTTTGTACTCGTCCAGATGTCTCGTATGCTTTGAGCATGACAAGCAGGTACCAGTCAAATCCAGGTGAAAGTCACTGGATAGCTGTCAAGAATATTCTTAAGTACTTACGACGGACGAAAGAATATTTCTTGATATTTGGAGGTACTGAGGAGCTAGCTGTAAAGGGTTACAGTGACGCAAGCTTCCAAACAAACAGGGATGATTTTAGATGGCAGTCAGGGTATGTATTTTGCCTGAATGGTGGCGCTGTGAGCTGGAAGAGTTCGAAGAAAGACACAGTCGCAGATTCTACAATAGAGGCCGAGTATATTGCCGCGTCTAAGGCGGCAAAAGAGGATGTGTGGATCGTGAAGTTCATTGCAGAGCTTTGTGTGATTCCTAGCATTGTGGACCCGATAGACCTCTATTGTGACAACAATGGAGCTATTGCACAGGCTAAGAAACCTCGGTCACATCAACGGACCAAACATATACTACTGCGCTTCCATCTCATTAGAGAGATTATCGATAGAGGAGATGTGAGCATATGCAGAGTACACACTGATTCTAACATCGCAGATCCTTTGACCAAGGCTTTGGCACAAAAGAAGCATGATGGTGATACCAGGTCACTGGGTATTAGATACAACAGTGATTGACACTAGTGCTAGTGGGAGATTGTTAGTAGGAGCCCTAGAGCCAATTATGTAATGATTGACTAGGGACATTTTGTATCATATTCTATTATTAATAAAGGCATATTTGGTTATTATACTTACTTTGTATTTGTGTCAAATAACTAAGTATAATAATGTCCTTGGGTAGTAGGTTCTTATCTACATTATATCGATTGGTTGAATCGATAGTGAGATGATGTAGAGAACACTACTCTAAACCATTCCTAGTCAAGTATTAATATTCATGGACAATATTAATGCATGGAGACTGGCATCTAGGTCAACTGATGACTTGAGCTCACAAGTCATAGATATGTGACATCAAGTTGACACATGGGTATACTTTGGAGAATGTGTACTGAATGACCCATCATGAGAAAGTTTCATAGATTATCATATGAGTGTCATAAACATTCTCATGTGACTATTGGTATTAATAGTCCTTAGACCAGAAGTTACTACGGTTCCATACATAAGGAGTTATGTACTTTGGTATCGTCAAACGTCACCCGTAACAGGGTGGACTATAAAGGCGATCACTGGGTATGTAATGAATTATGTAGAGGGATGTGAGTGATGTAGATGGGATCTATCTCTCCCATATGATGGGAGTGATATCTGTGGGCCCCTTGATCGAGTAGGACTACTAAAACGCATGGTGACGCTCCAATGAGTCAATATGAGATATTGAGCTCATTTGTTTGAGTGAGTCTACTCGGGGATCAAGAAACACAAGATTGATTGTGTAACGACCCGGAAAATTCTCTTAATATTTTCTGAAAATATTGAGCATGTCTAGATAATTTTCCGAAGGACCTAGAGGCATTAATACGAACATTGGCCTAGGAAATCCATGTTTTCTCATTTAAATTGAGGAAACCAAGTGCTAATGGGCCTTATATGGGCTTCCTAGTACTATGATTATAGGTGGATTTTTAGGAAGAATTAGTATAAATATAAATATGAATTTATTTGGGCACATTAACATGATTATGGGAAAGTATTAGCCTAACGTTCCCATCTAAATTGAGGAATTTGGTACTAATGGGCTTTAAATGGGCCCAAAAAATGGGTATTAATTAGGTAAAATTAATATAAATATAAAAGAATTTTATTTAGGAATATTAGTACAATTATGGGTAATTTTTGGAGGGATTTTCGGAATTTAAGAAAATAAAGTAATAAAATAAATGAAATGAAAATCAAAATAAAAATAAATGTGCATGAGCTAAGGATTGAACCTTGGACCTCTTGTACAACCAAGAATGCTTTAACCAACTCACCTAGCAAGGAATTCTTATGAGTAATTGAAGTGGAGGATGGTTAAGAGGTAAAAGGAGGTGAAGGGTCATGGAGAGGCTCTTCATTTGCCTCCTTGATGGGTTATAATGAGAGGAGTTTTGGGAGTTACTTCTTCTCTCAATCAATTGCATTTCCTCTCCTCTTCATTCCTCATTCTTGCCGAGCACCAAAGGGAGGAATTCCTTGGGGAAAACTTCACAAGAGGTCTCATCTCTCAAGATCTAAAGTTCCTACAAGGTGACAAGGACTAGTTGTGGTCAAGAGATACCAAGTCCTCTTCCTTCTCCTCTTTCAAGGTTCAAAAAATCAAGAAATCTAAGGTAAGACTCCCTCACCTATGGTATAATAGTTATCTATGATTTCCATGATTTTTAGTATGATATATGGGTTAGTTTTTGGATGTGATGTTGAAAGGAAAGAAAAACCAAGGTCCTTAAGTTTATGGATTTCGGCCAGCATGATTTAAAAACCTATAAATATGTTAAAAATCTTGATAATGTTGTTTAATGTTCCCTTATGATGTTTAGTAAGTAGATATAATTTTTGGGAATTTTTGGAGTACCCTAGGACACTCTAGGGATTCGGCCAACAGGAAAGGGACAAAACCAAGGTCCCTATGTTTATGGGTTTCAGCCACCATGATTTAAATGTCTATAAATATGTTAAAAATCATGATAATGTTATTTGATGTTCCCTTATGATGTTTAGAAGTTAAGTATAATTTTTGGGAATTTTTGGAGTACCCTAGGACACTCTAGGGTTTCGGCTAACATGAAAGGGACAAAACCAAGGTCCCTATGTTTATGGGTTTCGGCCACCATGATTTAAATGTCAATAAATATGTTAAAAATCATGATAATGTTATTTTATGTTCTCTTATGATGTGTAGAGGTTAAGTATAATTTTTGGGAATTTTTGGAGTACCCTAGGACACCCCAGGGTTTCGGCCAACATGAAAGAAACAAAAACTGAGGACCCTGAGTTTAAGGGTTACGGCCATCATGTTTTAAAGGTCTATAATTATGCTAAAAATCATGATAATGTTATTTAATGTTCCCTTATGATGTTTAGAAGTTAAGTATAAATTTTGGAAATTTTTGGAGCACCCTAGAGGCCCATATGGTTCGGCCAACCCCAAGGACCCAAGGGTTAGGGTTGAGTCTTTAACTTCAAGCATATGTTTATGTGTTGCCATGATATAAGGATGAAGGATGGTGATTATGTGAATTTTCACGTGGCCTTGGGACTCCACAAGTTTCAGCCAATAAGGGTTAATAGGATAAAAGTTAAGATTTATTTCAAGTAAGGGTCCCAATGGCCCTATGGTAAGATGTGATTTATGTTTATGAATGATATGCCATGTTATGAATGATATGCCATGTTTACGAAGGATATGCCATGTCTATGAATGATATGCCATGGTTATGCATGATATGCCATGTTTATGAATGATATGCCATGGTTATGCATGATATGCCATGTTTATGAATGATATGCCATGTTATGAATGATATGCCATGTTACGAATGATATGTCATGTTTATGAATGATATGCCATGGTTATGCATGATATGCTATGTTTAGGAATGATATGCCATGTTTTAGGATAATACGAATGTATGCCATGCTCTATGAATGATGTGTACATATGCCATGTCTAAGAATGAAAATGATGAATGACAAGTATGATGAATGAAAGATGATGCTTATGTCTTTAAGGCATAAATATGCTAAACGGCACGGTCGATGGTCGACGGTACGACAGTCGAGAGGACCGGTAAATGGGCCGGTAGACGGGCCGAGCCGTAACAAGTTATGCTATGATGAGTATGCCATGAATGTCTTATGAATGATGAAGCATGAAAAGTGTTTTACTTTATGTATGAGCTTGTACCGGACCGAAGTATGGGTTCAAGGGATGGGCACCTTAAGAACGCCCCGGTTATGGACTACCGAAGCTGTCCATGGTTCTGGCACTACCGGAGCTGTGCAACAGGGATGGGCTCCTTAAGAAGCGCCTCGGTTCGGGGACTACCGATTATGCTGTCCTTACCCTAGTAGGTCGGGGCTAGCTACCTCGGATTTACTAGGGATGCGCGCTATGATGTATGTATGTGGTACAAGCCGGGGATCCCAAATGTTATGATGATGATGTTTAAGCATTTTCAAAGTATGTTTTAAAAGTTAAGCATCTTTATGTAAATGCATTCCACCCATGCATTCATACATGGTATGCATTATGTTACGATAAGGATGTCTTATACTTATGCTTTACGATAAAAGATATGCCCGAATGATCTATGTCAGGATTATGTTAAGAAGATGTTCATATGATAGAATAGAAGATATGCCTATGTTTATGCTATATAGGTTGATTTTTGTTACGTTATGCTATGCCATGTATTATGCCATGCCACTACGTTTAAGCTTATACCATGTCTTATGCCATGCTAGGGAAGATTATTATGTTATGTTATGCCATGTTTCATGCTATGCTTAGAATGTTAGTATGATTATGTTCATGCCATGTCTCATGCTATGCTACAAATGTTCACTTATGTTTATGATTATGCCATGTCAAGGGTATGGTAAATATGATGATGTTTTATGTGCTTATTATGAAATGATGAATGTTTTAGTGAGTAGGAAAGAGTCTTACTAAGCCTGTGTGCTTATAGTCTTCTTTCCTTATACCGCAGATCATGCAAGGGGATAACGAGGAAGCAGCAGGAGGGCCTGAAGTATGTGTGTGATGGTGACTTGGCCCATGAAATCGAATGTGTTAACCGTTTATGCTAAGAACCTTATTTTTGCTACCTATATGCTCGAATAGTGACTTATGGAACTTTATGATAAGATGTCAAGTATGATATGATATGAACCTTATGGTATGATATTAAGCATGTTATGATATGATGTTAAGCATGACGTTCATATGATAAGTTCCACGTCATTATATTAGGGATGGTAGTAGGGGCATGTATATGTAAGGTTAAAGTTATTCCGCTGCAGTATGATGTTACATGCCTTAAGTATGTCAGCGTAACGCCGCTTTTAGAAAAAAAAAAGTGGGCGTTATAGATTGAGGATGACACAGTCTATGCCTCATTGGTCAATCTAGATATCAAGAATAGAAGGACAAGGTCATACAATATTATAGTCACAGAGGTTTAGTCGGATCTCGACTTTTCTTGTTACTTGGGTAGCAATAATGCGTTGCTAGATGCCGCTCATTGCTTATGTGTCTAAAGTGGTTTAGACACATTGCCAACGTTACGAGAACCTATTCGGTCACACACTAAGGACACGATGCTTCGGAGATTAATTGATCTTGGTTTGACTAAGAGTTGATTTGAATTGGATTAATTGAGTTAGACTCAAGTGAATCCAATTAGATTATGGGATTGAGTCTAATTTAAGTTAGACTCATCTAGATTAGACTCAACCACTTAATTATGGATAATATTCATTAAAGGGTTTAATAAATATTATTTAAGAGGAAGGCTAAGAGACATTCTATTCATTAGATGAATAGAATATTAAGAGTCTCAAGGAATACCAAGAGGCTTGGTATTCATTGTGTTTTATTAGCATTAAGATGAGAGGAGCTCAAGGGACATAGACCCTTGACATTCATTAGATGAGTATAAATACCCCCCTTGTCAAAGGCTAGAGTGTGCATCTCTCTTCCTCTTCTTTCTTCCTCCTTGTCCATAACTCCCTAGTGGAGGCTCTTGTGCTTTGTGAACCATCCCAAGTTGCTAGTACAACTAAGGTGGCTCCTCTCCGAGGCATAGATCATGTTCGTGTGGATACGCATAGAGGCATGGACACTTGAACGTGCAAGAGATCCGGCGAAACAAAGGACTAGCGGGATAAGCGAAGGGCACGCGACAAAGGTATTCCTATAAGATAGGAATTGTAGATCACTTTGTATGAGTTCTCTTTCGCATGGAACACTCGAGGGATCTTATTTCCACTGCGATTTTAAATATTTTTACCTATAGATCCCTACATATAGCACCGACACTGTTTGACGATATATTAGAAAAGCAAGAGGGTGATCCAAGCATACAGAGGATCAAGCAAGATATCCTAGAAGGGAAGGATGATTGATTCGTATCGTCGACAGTGGGGTACTATTCCTTAGGGATCATCTATGCATTCACAATGATCCAGAACTACGAAAGAAGATATTAGATGAAGCTCACGGAATACCCTATTCGATGCATCCGGGATCCACCAAGTTGTATCAAGACTTGAAAGTGAAATTTTGGTGGTTCGGAATGAAAAGAGATGTGGCTCAGCATGCCAGTACCTGCCTGACCTGCCAGAGAGTTAAAGCAGAATACCAGAGACCCGGAGGAGTTCTGCAGCCAATTCAGATTCTAGAATGGAAATGGAAAGATATCTCTATGGATTTCATTTCAGGACTGCCCAAGACTACGAACGAGTATGATGCAATTTGGGTAATTCGTGGACAGATTGACGAAGTCTGCTCACTTTCTAGCAATTAAGATAACCTATTCGATTGAGCAGCTAGCTCAATTATATGCTAGGAAAATCATCAGATTACATGGAATCCCTAAGACCATCATTTCGGATAGGGATGGTCGTTTTACTTCACATTTCTGGGAATGTATTCAAAAGTCTCTTGGCACTAAGCTACGATTCAGTATTGCCTTTCATTCTCAGATCGACGGGCAAACGAAACGGGTGAACCAAGTACTCGAGGATATGTTACGAGCTTGTGCCCTGGATTTCAAAGGGAGCTAGTGCCGATATTTATGCTTAGCGGAATTTGCTTACAATAATAGCTATAAGCTACTATTGGAATTGCGCCTTATGAAGCTTTGTTAGGGGGGAGATGTAGGTCTCCAATCTGTTAGTATGAAAGCGGTGAAAAGGAAGAAATGGAACTCAAGACAGATTTCATCGACGACACCACCCGAGCTATACAGAACATCCGCCAAAGAATAAAAACCGCTCATAGCCGGCAGAAGAACTGTAACACCCGCTTTTTTTTCTTTCCATAAAGCGACGTTACGTTAACATGCTTAGGGCATGTAGACATCATAAGGCAACGGAATAACTTAATTCTTACACATACATGCCCTACTACCATTCATAACATAATGACATGGAAACTCGGCATATAGACTTCATACTTAAACATCATATCATGTCATACTTAACATCACATCATAGAGTTCCATAAGTCATTATTCAAGTATCCAAGCATATAAGTGACCAAAATAAAGTTCTAGCATAAACGAGAAGCATATGATTTCCTGGGCCAAGTCACTACCATACACATGCGTTCTTGCCCTCCTGCTGCATCCTCATTGTCCCCTTGAATGATCTGCAGTATAAGGAAATAAGACTATAAGCACACAGGCTTAGTAAGACTCTTTCCTACTCACAAAAACCATTCAGAATCTCATAATGAGCACATGAAACGTTAACATACTTGGTGCTCTACTTAGAACATAACATCTTGAATCACTTATCATATATGTGGCATGGCATGAACATAAACATAAGTGAACATTCCTAGCATGGCATGAGACATGGCATAAACATAAACATAGTAAACATTTTAAGCATGGCATGCTACATGGCATGAATATAAACATAATAAACATTTCTAGCATGGCATAAGACATGGTATAACCATAACATATTAAAAATTCTTAACATGTCATAGTATATGGTATAAACATAGCATATTAAACATTCTTAACATGACATAATACATGGTTTAAACATAGCATATTAACATTCTTAACATGGCATAATACATGGTATAAGCATGTCTATAAAGTGTAAACTAACCCGTATGTCATAAACATAGGCATACTTCCTATCATGGCATATGAGCATCTTCTTAACATAATCATGACATAGATCATTACCACTCATGCATATTTCTTAACATGAATCGTAAGCATAAACATTATTAGCATAGCATCATGCATAACATGAATGAATGCATGAGTGGAATGCATATACATAAGGATGCTTAACTTTTTGAAACATACTCTTAAATGCTTAAACATAATCATCATATCATTAGGGTCCCCGGCTTGTACCACATACATACATCATAAGCGCGCATCCCTAGCAAGTCCGAGGTAGCTAGCCCCGACCTACTAGGGTAAGGACAGCATAGTCGGTAGTCCCCGAACCGACGCATTCTTAAGGAGCCCATCCCTGTTGCATAGCTTCGGTAGTGCCAGAACCGTAGACAACATAGTCGGTAGTCCAGAATCGGGGCGTTCTTAAGGTGCCCATCCCTTGGACCCATACTTCGGTCCGGTACAAGCCCATTCATAAAGTAAAATACTTTACATGTTTCATCATTCATCAGACATTCATAGCATAACCATGTTACATAAAGCATGACTTAACACATGCTTGTCCTTTCATTGTTCATACTTATTGCATAGCATCATGATGCCTGGAAGGCATGAGCATTATCTTCATTCATAAACATGGTATGCATCTTCTTTCATAAACATGACATGCATCTTTATTCATTTAACATGGCATACATCATTATTCATACAACATGGCATACATCTTCATACATAAAACATGACATGCATACCTAAACATCATTCCTATTCCTAGTGCTTGCATAATCATAACACATAAGGTAAACATTGCATAGAACATGACATGTTTTTCATAGATATTTATCCTACTACATGGAGCTTGTATAATCATGATACATAAGGTAAACATTGCATTTCTTGCCTAAGCATGGTATCTATCTCAAGTATGCATAGGTAGGATTCCCATAACGTTCTACCTACCATTTAAATACATGGCATAAAACATAAGACATTCATAGTAAACCCTATTAAACATGGCATCCAATCATAACATACAACATAAAACATGGTGCCTAAAGTTAAGGTTATAGGTAACATGATTTCTACCACATGCTTGGACCTATATGTATATGTATATACTTCGTGATAAGCATAAACCATCATTCATTGAACCCTAACTCCACCCCAAGCCCTAGATACATGGCTTGGCCGAAACCTAAAGGGAGGAGTTCCATCAATTCCATAAACATGTAAGATGACATAAGGTAAATGAACAACCATACATTACTTATAAGACCATGGGAGGGCATTAGGGCTCTTAATTAGGGTTATCCCTAACCTTTAGCCCTCT
This sequence comes from Boesenbergia rotunda, assembly GCA_024364735.1. NCBI lineage: Eukaryota > Viridiplantae > Streptophyta > Magnoliopsida > Zingiberales > Zingiberaceae > Boesenbergia > Boesenbergia rotunda. The sequence continues at coordinate 39,511 of JAGFNQ010009174.1, read as the reverse complement.
TTCCTTGTGCTGGCCGAAACCCTACAAGGCCATGGGTGCATGGAAAATGTAACGCCCGCTTTTTTTTTTCTTTGACCACCATAAAGCGGCGTTACGTTAACATACTTAGGGCATGTAGACATCATAACGCAGCGGAAAACTTTAAACTTACACCTACATGCACTTTCTACCATTCCTAGCATCATAACATACTTAGCATCATGTCATACTTAGCATCATGTTATACTTTAGCTTTCTGTCATACTTTAGCATCATATCATAGAGTCATAGTCATATTCAAGTACTCAGTAGTAAAGGTAAAGTTCTATCATAAGGCAAGCAAACATATGGTCTCTTGGCCAAGTCACTATCACACACATTCTACAAAGCCCTCCTGCTGCTTCCTTACTGTTCCTTTGCGTGATCTGCGGTATAAGATAATAAAACTATAAGCACACAGGCTTAGTAAGACTCTTTCCTACTCACTAAAACAGTTCGTCACTTAATCATAAACATATGAAACATTAGCACTCTTAGCGCTTTACTTAGAACATCATCCTTAGCATCACTTAGCATTCATTTGACATGTCATGGACATAGCTTCACCCCATTCATAGCATGGCATAAACATAACCATAAACATTCGGGTATGGCATAATTATTAACATAACATAAACATCGTAAACAATCATAGCATGGCATAATACTTGATATAGACATAAATAAAATCATGACATAAATCTAATTACAATCATGGCATCCCATACTAGCATGAGCATGAACAAAATAATGGCATTCTAACGTAACATAAACATAATTAAACCATGGCATCCTAAACTAGCATAAAATCATGGCATCCTAAACTAACATAAACATAGATAAAGTCATGGCATCCTAAACTATCATAAACATAAGTAAAGCATGGCATTCTAAACTAGCATAAAATCATGGCATCCTAAACTAACATAAACATAGATAAAATCATGGCATCCTAAACTATCATAAACATAATTAAAGCATGGCATTCTAAACTAGCATCAAATCATGGCATAAACATAAATAACATCATGGCATAAACCTAAATAATATCATGGCATAAGCTTAAATAATATCATGGCATAAACATAAACAAAATCATGGCATAAACATAAATAAAATCATGGCATAAACATAAATAAAATCATGGCATACACATAAATAAAATCATGGCATAAACATAAATAAAATCATGGCATGAACATATCTTCATAACATACTTTTCGTAAACATACTTTTCATAACATAATGCATAACATGAATGGATGCATGTGGCAATCGTGCATATATATATAAGGATGCTTAATCTTGAAAACATGCTTTTAACATAATCATAACTTTCATTGGGCCCTGGCTTGTACCACATTCATTCATCATATGCGCGCATCCCTAAGTAAATACGAGGTAGCTAATCTCGATCTACTAGGGTAAGGACAGCTTCATCGGTAGTCCCGAACCATAAGGACAGCATCATCGGTAGTCCCGAACCGTGGACAGCATCATCGGTAGTCCAGAACCGTGGACCTTACTTAGGTCCGGTACAAGCCCATAAAATAAAATAAATGCTTTCATATGCTTCTTCATTCATCATCATTCATAGCATATTCATTCGTTCATCATTCTTTCATCATCATTATGCCTTAAAGGCATCATCATGCATAGCATATTCATTCATTCATCATACTTAGCCTTCATTCATCGTTTCCATTATTAGACATGGCATAGGTACACATCATTCATATAGTATGGCATACATTCATAAACATAGCATACATTCATATCATTCATAAGACATGGCATACATACATGTAGCGACCCGCCTTCTCTACCTTCAGACGGATCGTTACTTCTCTCTACTTCTCTACTTTTGATACATGAGTAAAAATGCGGAAATCTTTTTTTTTTCTTTTTAAATTCATCTAACAATCATATTCTAACTTAAGTAGTCATGCATGATACCATGTCACACTTCCTTTCTCAAAAACTCGCAAAATGGCACTTATTGAAACCTGCCTCACCCAACTGAACTTTCGGGTATCAGTCGACTGATACTGTATCAGTCGACTGATAGGCCTGAAATCAGAATTTCAGGATTCAGCAGTTGCTTCAACTCTCCACCAAACCTATACTTTCGAGCCATATAGAATCATGACACCATTTCTATACTCTATGTCAGTTTTCTAAACAATTTAGCCAATCAAAACGAATCCATAAACTTGAAATTAGGACTTTTGCGGAAGAAAATAAACTATTCAAGTTATATGAACTTTAACACTAAAGTTTGTACCAATCTTGACTTCTATACATTCATAACACCAAATACATGTTCTATGACCTTGCTAAAGCATTATGAAATGTGAATGCAACTTTTCTAAACATATTTAAGCAATGAAACTTAATTCAAAGAAGAAATTGATACTATCTTGGCACATGCATCTATTTCTCTAACAAAGTATCAATATCTCCAACTACTCACATTTCTACTCATCCAATGCAATCATAAGAATATATAGGCTAAAAGAAATGACATGGAATCTTTACTCTAAGAAATTGAGTATGTAAAACTATCCAAAACTCAAATGTACGCTAAACTCCATAAAGCAAGAACTTGAAATTTGAATAAGCTTAAACATTGCAATTCAAATAACTAAATTGTCTCGTCTCAAAGATCTCTCCATAATCAGCCACCACACACACTCTACTCAGCACCGCCTCGTCGTCTTCCTTCAGAATTGCTTGCCTTTACCTTTATCTGCAATAAGAGGAAATGCAACTAGTAAGCAAAAAGCTTAGTAAGTACTATCTAGCTCACAAAATCTCGAAATGTGCAAACATGCTTCTAGATCAAACTGAAAATCATATGAGATNCCCCAGGAGGCAAGCTCCTGGGTGCTGCTTGCCGCAGGTAGAGCAGAGTTCAGACTTGGGTTGCTTGGTGGGGGGACCATCCTTTGAGTCGTTCTTTCTTTTGCCCTTGTGGTTCCCCTTCCCATGGCTATTCTGAGGCTTCTGACCTCCGGCTTGGAATTGGTTCTGGTTGTCAGTCAGCATCTTCTTTTGCTGGCTTGATGCTATTCAGAAAGTGCTCAGCAGTCAGGGCGCTGCTGAATAGTTCTTCCGCGGTTTGTGGCCGGTGGGGTCCGCCGGCCGCATTTAGGGCAATTTCAGGCCGCAGCATTTTTATCATCAGTCTGACCTTTTCTCTTTCGGTGCTGACTAGCTCCGGGCAAAGGCGGGCTAGTCGATTGAACTTCATCATTGCTTCGCTGACCGTTAGTCCGCCTTGTCGGAACTCGGTGAACTCGTCGAAATGTCGGTTGGTGACTCGCAGATGGAAGAACTCCTCGAAGAACTCCGATTCAAAGTCCTTCCATGTCATCTGGGCCACCTGGCGCTTGTTCTTTATCTTTTCCCACCACATGCGCGCATCTCCCGAGAGGCAGAATGATGCGCATTTGACCTTCTCTTGCTCGGGCCAGTCGAGCAATTCCATGGTGCTTTCTATCGTTTTGAACCAGGCCTGCGCGTCCCAGGGTTCACCAGCACCGGAGAAACTTTCCGGTTTTAGCCTTTGCCATTGGATGAGGTAAGCCTCGGGTCGGGCTACCGCGGCAGGGGCGACTGGCGGAGTTGGCGTAACCGGGGTTGCGTCTGGGATGACTGTCTGGTTTACCGACGGTGGTGTGGTAGGGTTCCCTTGCTGACCCATCAGATTAGTGATGATCAGTTGTTGTTCCGTGATCTGGCGTTGTAGTTCTGTCACTACATGCGCCAGATCTGGAGGGGGTACAGTCTCATTGCGCGGTGGTAGCGCCGTCTCAGTGAGTGGTGGAGGGCAGTCCCGTTAAGACGGGTACTACGTCTTCTAGCCATCTTCATAAGAGATAGGACTAGTATAAGGTAAGGGTTATTCCTATATCCATGCATGCACATATTACCAAGCATAAAAGAAAAAGTAGGTTTAGAATCTTACTTGGAAGCAGCAGGTTGAGAGCTTTGAGGAGTGTGATAGTGGTGAGGTAGACTTTGCTCTGATACCAACTGTAAAGTCCCGCCCTAAATCCTCTAAGGATTTGTGGCGTTACTTTAACATTCATAACATCTTTACTAATGCTTATATTTATACTACTTTATGCATCATATAGCGGAAGCATAACATCATTCACGTAATGTTAACATGACTACTTCATGTATTCATTTCCATCTAAGCTTTAGATGCATGCGATCATACAAGAGCGGAAGCATAAGACTTGAAAGCATGTAGATCATGCTTGTACGTGAGAGCATGAAGCCTAGGGTTTAAAAACAAATTTTATACATGAGTAGGCCGAAACATGTATGGGCATTATAGCATTTAGGAGCAAGTTTCATGAAATGCATAAAGTATGTGGTGTCCATGCGCATGATACAATATTGACAAGTAAGGATCTAAACATATGGAAGGTTTTAACATGATCGTGGCATGCAACATGGGGAGCATAAGGGTGTTGAACATGAGAGGACTCAAACCAGCAAGTGATGGCCGAATATCATAAGTGATCTAAGCATAACTAGGCATGGCAAGTATGATAGAGTTTTAGTGGATCATGAGCATAAACAAGATAGTATGTTATGAGGGAAGTATCATATCAACTACTTTAGCATAATCGAATAGAGTGGTGTATCCATACAATCAAGATGAAGACATCATATGTTCACAAGTATAGCAAAAACTTATCATGAAGTAGAGTAATGCCAAACATAAGAGCAATCTTAGAGTAGTGTGCAGAAGAAGGTGTATAACATCCTTAGGTTTCAAAATTGAAAACAAAACATAGAGCGAGCAAGATCTTTAATCCACCGTCACTATCACATTTCCCTTGCTCTTCTTCCTGCAGCTTCCTTAGTTAGTGTCCTGTAGCATAAGAACACTACAACTATAAGCAACGCTTAGTAAGGCCTTGTCCTACTCACAAAACGTCGTCAATTCGTAAGCATATCAAGTATAGCATAGAAGCATAACATGTTAAGCATAGAAGTCATTAAGCATGGTAAACATAACGTGTAAAGACATGGGATCATTAAGCATGGTAGACATAGTGAGCATAGTAATTTTATGAAAAGATTTCCTTTTGAAAACATATACATAGTACTTGAATATAACATAGTCATCTTTTGGGGGCCCCGGCTTGTACCCTTAGTTTTGTGCACATGAACCCTATTTAGGCACAAGGTAGCTAGCCTTGACCTAGAAGGGTTCCTTATTAGGCCTTCTTGAAAATCCTTCAGCCTGGGGGTCTCTAGGCCTTCTCAAAAAGTCCTTCAGCCTAGGACCCATCATGAACTCATTTAAGAGTTTGTGGTACAAGCCAATCATAAAGTAACATAGTTATCATGTACATTTCCCTTTTAAGCATGCTCTTAGTCCCTTCCTTTCAAGGGAGCATTACTTTAGGCCTTAGCCTTCATCATACATAAACTCATAATCCATGATAACTATTTATGCATTACATAGGTATTCATTCATGCATTTCATTCATATCATAGTATAACATGCTTTCATGAAAAGTGAACATAAATAAGGTCCAAGGGTTCCCTTGGCCGAAAATCATCATCATGCATTCTTCACTTTCCTAGATCATACAAGCATGGTTCATGTCATTCAAAGCATGCAATATCATAAGCATTCATTAGGGTAGCATGGCATGTAAATAGGTTTAGGACCTAACCCTATTCTTGGGTTGGCCGAATGTTGTAAAGAGGTTGGACCTCTTGCATTGAGTTGTATTTCCTCATAATCATATCAAGCATCATGGAAGCAATCATAGCATGGGGTTTTGTCCAAGGCCTAACCCTAGTTTAGGGTTGGCCGAAACATACATGTCATCAAGAATTTATCATACAACATTCCATACATTATGTAGCATTTAATCAAACATGTAGTAGCATATGGCACACCCTAACCCTTGGTTAGGGTAGTGGCCGAAACTTTAGAGGACATCATGCAACTTATTCGCAAACAATTATGCTACAGGCGAGGGGCACTTACCTCTTTCGCTAAATCCTTAGGGTATACCCTTAACTTGGAGGGATACCCTTAACTTGGAGGGATGGTGCCCTTGACTTGGAGGGATGGTGCCCTTGGTCCTTGCCCTTGAGATCCTTGAATGCTCCTTGTCTTGCAAGAGGTACTCAAGGGAGTTTAGGGAGTGTCAACCCTAACCTTGGGTTTCGGCAACCACAAGGGAGGGGGTTGCTTGGCTTCGGTGGAGAAGGGGAGAAGAAGGTGGCTTTCGGCCACTTGGGGGAGGGGAGGAAGATTAGTGTTTGGAGGGAGGAGTGGAAGGGGGGCTCTCGGCAATAGCAAGAGGAGGGAATGAGTGATTGTGCTCTCACACTCTCCTCCCCCTTTTATACTTGGTAAAGAGGCATGGTGCCTCTTCACTAAGCACCCTTTCACCAAGGGGTGTTTCACCAAGAGTTTTCTTCCACCTCTTTACCTTCCCTAACCCTTAACAAGGATTTCCCTACTTCCTTCTCAACATCTTCTCCCCTGGTGAGATGGTCACCAAGTCTACTCCTCAAGGCTTTGCTTGCCAAGAGTACCAAGGTTCAATCCTTGGTGAGAGCACATTTTTGCTCCTCTCGGTTTTAATCAAGCATAAGCCCACTAAGCCCATTCCATTCCATATGATTTCATGAATTCGAATTCATGAAATCACATATGTGATTCATGAATCACATTTCACTCCTTATGTAATTTCATAATCCCTCTTAATCAAATCTTATAATCAATCATGAAATTACATACTTCGCATTTTGCATAATCACATCATAATGTAATCACATGAAATCATACTCTTATGCAATCACATGAAATCATCAATTAAAATTTATGCAATCGCATATAGGGGTTTTATGAAATCACATATTGGGACTTTTATTTCTTATCAAATAAAGTCGTACAATTGCATTGAGAAAAGAAAAACAAGCCCAAAAATTTGGGGCGTTACAATCCTGCAGCTCAATTGGTATCAGGATTCATAAACTCTAGTACTTTAGCCTGGAGGTCTAGAGTTCGAATCCTGAGGAAGGCAAAAACCCGCTGGCCAGGGGCGGGAAGACCAGTAGTAGAGTAACGGCACGGTCGACGGTCGACGGTCGAGACCGCCAAATGGGCCGCCAAATGGGCCGGGTCGTTACATCTTTCATGGAGAAAGTTTTGGACAACCAAATTTTAACTGACTGTAAGACTGATATATCGTTTCCTATAAGTAATATATCATCGACATATAACACTAGGAATATGACTGCACTCCCACTAACCTTCTTGTACACACAAGGTTCATTAGGATTTTGTGAGAAATCAATCTCTTTGATTGTCTCAACAAAACGAATGTTCCAGCTCCTAGATGCTTGCTTCAGTCCATATATGGATCGTCGAAGCTTGCATACTTTGGTTTTATCAACCGATGTGAAACCTTCAGGTTGTATCATGTATACATCCTCAAGCAGGTTTCCATTAAGGAAAGATATTTTCACATCCATTTGCCATATCTCATAATCATAATGAGCTGCTATGGCTAGGAGCATCCGAATGGATTTAAGTATAGCTACTGGCGAATCGGTTTCGTCATAATCAATTCCTTGTTTCTGACGATATCCTTTTGTCACTAGTCTAGCTTTAAAGGTGACAACATTACCTTCCATGTCGGTTTTCTTCTTGAAAACCCACTTGCACCCTATGGGCTTAATCCCTTCAGGTGGGTTAACCAAGTCCCATACTTGATTTTCGTACATGGAATCCATTTCCGACTTCATGGCTTCAAGCCATTTATCCCTTTCTGAATTTTTCAGAACATCTACATAACTGATAGGTTCGTCATCGCTAATGAGTAACACGACGTTCGATTCACTTATGATAAATCCGTATCTCTCTGGAATATTGCGTGTCCTATCAGACCTACCAAGAAGTGTTGTTGTTCTAGGTTCAACTGATAGCTCATCATTATGAGTTATCGGTTGTGGGTCTAGACTAGGTGTCTCTGTAATGTCTATTGGAGTTCCTTGAACTTCTTCAAGTTCAATATTACTCCCACTGTTTTCTAGTAAAAGAAATTCTTTTTCTAGAAATATAACATGCCTTGAAACAAACACCTTTTGTTCCAAGGGATGATAGAATTGGTAACCTTTCGTTTCCTTAGGGTATCCAATAAATAGACATTTATCAGACTTAGCATCCAATTTGTCTGATACAGGCCTCTTTACATAAGCAGGACAACCCCATATCTTTAGGTGAGATAAATAAGGTTTCCTACTATTCCACGTCTCATATGGAGTAGTAGAGACTACCTTGGTCGGGACTCTGTTTAGCAAGTAAATAGTTGTCTTAAGCGTATAGCCCCAAAAGGATTTTGGAAGAGTTGCATGATTCATCATAGCTCTAACCATCTCCATCATGGTTCGGTTACGCCTCTCAGATACACCATTATGCTGTGGTGTATATGGCGGAGTCCATTGAGACAATATCCCATTGTCCCTAAGATAATCTTGAAACTCTTGACTTAAGTATTCACCACCCCGATCAGATCGAAGTATCTTAATACTTTTGCCAAGCTGTTTCTCTACTTCACTTCTGAACTCTTTGAATTTATCAAAAGCTTCAGATTTGTGTTTCATTAAGAACACATACACAAATCGTGAGTGATCATCGATAAAGGTAATGAAGTAGCTATAGCCTCCTTGTGCAAGAGTTGACATTGGTCCACATACATCAGTATGTATTAGACCAAGCAATTCTCCCACTGGTTTACCTTTTTCGGAAAAGGGTAATTTGGCCATCTTGCCTTTTAAGCATGATTCGCATGTATCAATTGAATCGGGTTCAAATGATTCCAGAATTCCATATCGGTGTAATTTGGTCATGCGTTTCTTGCTTATATGGCCAAGACGATAATGCCACGTGTAGGAGTCTATTTGATTATCTATTCGAGCACGTTTGTTGCTAACTTTGATATTGAAAATGTCACCGGATAAATCTAACTTGTAGATACCATTGCATAATATTCCGGTCCCATAAAGAACACCATTTAAAGTTATGTAACAATAATTGTTACTAAAAGTTAAATGGTAACCCTTTTCATTCAAGCATGAAATATATACAATGTTCTTTATTAACGAAGGAACAAAATAATAATTATCCAATTCTAAGACAAGTCCAGAAGGGAGCTTTAGCAAATATGTTCCGATGGCAGCAACAGCAATCTTTGCTCCATTCCCAACTCGCAAATTTGCTTCTCCCTTGACGAGTCTTCTTCTATTCCTTAGCCCATGTATGTCATTACTGTTAGTAATATGAGAGAAGTGTCCTAAGGCAATCGTATTATGATTGTAATCATTTACTTTAATAAATGAATATTCACTATTTGAGTATACATGTTCATGTATTTGATTGAGATCTTAAACTCATTTACTGAATGTCCGCAATACAAGTCACAGCATGAGAGAATTTGTGATGAATTCACAACTAGTGATCTTTCGTTTAATTGAGGGTCATGATGTACAACTAGGTGCCACTTATGATTGTTCTATAATTGGATGATTATAGACGACCAACATAAATCGAAAGCCTATTTAGTCACACGCATTACGAATAATCCTAGGGATTTAAAACGAGTTGAAAATTGAATTTTCCAATCAAGAGAAATAAGTCGAATCTGAATTAATCAGAGGCGCAACGGAAGCTTACAATGGCTAAGTCTTTTGAAGGCTTATTGGGCGAATTAAATGAGTTTAATTCGCGAGGGCTTTGGCTTGGTTTGGCCGGCCAAAGAGGGTGCCCACCCTCTTTGGTTTGGCCGGCCACCACAAGGAGTGAAAACCAATTAATTTGGTTTAAATTATAAAATAAATCAAGCACGATTTGTTTTATAAAATTATGGATAAATAAATTAATTTATATAAAGAGATTTATATAAAAAAATTTATAAAAAAAATTGTAGAAATTTATTCTTTTTTTATGGAAATTAAAATGAACCATGAATTGGTTTAATTTTAATTTATAGTATCAATTATGAATTGATTTTTCCATGATAAGAAAATTTTATACAAATTTTATTCCATAATTAAAAGGAGAGATGTATTTGTTTTATTATAAAGTTAGTTATAATAAAACTTGGCATAACGGAATAATTCATAAGAAAATTTATAAGATAAATTTCATATGAAAATTTATTCCGTTAATTCCGTTAAAAGGGAGACTTGGCAATGGAGAGGCTACTATATAAAGGAACCAAAGGCAAGCCTTGAATTCCAATTAATCAAGAGATTAAGAAGCTCTCTCTCTCCCTTATTCTCTCTTTCTCTCTGTAGGGTCGACGCCTTTTCTCTCTCTAGGGCCGACGCCACTTTCTCCCTCTAGAGACGGCGCCACCTTCCCTAGCCGTGAGCCACCACCAAGACGAAGCGGGTCGCGTCTTCTTCCTTCCTTAACGGAATCATGATTCCGTTACTTGGTGGTTAGTTTCCATATCTCTCTCTTGATATTCTAGTTGTGCCTTTGGAGAATCTAGTAGTTCTTGTCGGCACAAAACTCGTGGCTTTGCGAAGTCATCCCGAAGAGAACTCGACGTGGACGCGAATAGAGGCGAAGCTTCCAAGGGACGCTACGGTTGGATCTCGTCCCTTTCTTCGAGTTATGCGAGGTACTAAGTAAATTAGTTTACTTTTCCGTAAAATTTTAATTTATGATCATGTCCACACATCATAAGGTCGCATGCTAGATACGTGATTAAAAATAATTTGAGAAATTATTTATGCTAATTCTTCCGCTGCACGTAAATATTTAAAAAATTTACGAACCCGTATCCTTGTCAACATGCACCCGGTCCCAACAGTGGTATCAGGGCGAGGTTAGTGTTCGACATAATCATATAATTATTTTGCGTAAAAGTTTGTCATGATCTCAATTTTGGAAAATTTTCCAATTATGAAAACCTTCCAATTATGATAAATTTTATATTTAGGAATTTCAAAGTTTGGAAATCCTCATGAAATTTTTCAAACTTTTGAAATATCCTAGTTTCTGAAATTTTATGATAATTGTGAAAAACTTCTCATTTTTGGAAACTTTCCAATTTTGGAAATTTCCTATTTTGGAAATTTTCCAATTTAGGAAATATGTAAGTTTTCTTTGTACCAGAAACTTACAATTATTCTGAAAACCTATTATGAAATCTCGCAATTTTGGGCACTTTCTTTCAAGAAAGTCTAGACAAATTTATGGATTATTAATTGGCAATTAAATTTGAATTGGTTTTAAATTATTAACAAAATTCTTTATTTTGGATTGAGCCTCGGGGCGCCGTCCAATTTAAAGTTAGTTGTTGTAATTTAATTTCCTATTTTGAATAAAATTGTCATGTTTGATTTGGTTACGCCTCGGGGAGCGGACCAAATTGGATTAACGATAAATTACTTTTCTTTGGGTATCTGAGCCTCGGGGAGCCACCCTTAGAAAATAATTTGTTGTAATTAATTAATCCATGAATAAAATATATGATCAAATCTTGAAAATTTGATTTAAGAGGTGATGCTCTTACATATTGTTGTCTCCAAAATTAATTAGGAAAATGGTTTCCTTTAGAGTTTTCTTAAAAGAGATTTTCATGAAAATAATATGTGGTTAAATTAAGGTAATCTGTCTCTTAATTTAATAAGATTTGATTTAGAGAAATCAAAGTCTTAAACATATTATTTCCGAAATTGATTATGACAATTTAGGAAATTGTTTCCCAAAACAATTCCTTGAATAAAGTATGAAATTAGAATTAGGGAATCCGGTTCCTAATTTAATCAATGAGACTTGATAAATTAAGTCACATACATACTTTATTAAGGAAATCGTTAGTCATGACATATTGTCATGAATGTGCTTAGAAAAGAAAGGATGAGACTCAAAACCCCTTACAAAATATTAAGGCCAACACCTTCCATTAATATGGTTAGAATCGGAGTTTTGTTTCTCGTTTGGGTTGATGGACACATCCATGCCCGGCTTGAACCTCAACATGTTCAAACCATTGAATTAGTTTATGAATAATATAGTTGGAGTCAGAGGTCAATCCTTAGTTTTGGTTGTTGGACACATCCAAGCCTGACTAAACGGTTGAATGAGCTCCAACCATATTAAAACTAATTCTTGATTAATGGGTCAGCCTTAAGCTTGGAACATCGATTTGTTGTGCCACAGCCAAGGTCGATGTAAAGAGAGGTGCAGTTGGGTGCTATGTATATTGTTGCATACTTGTTAATGAGTTAACAACCCAATGATTTATGCAAACATTCAATTAGTGATAGCATAAAGTGATAGTTACATATATGTGATGTGTAATCGGTATAATTACCTACCTTCATAGCTAAGAATAACTTGATGGCCACAGCCATGGTTGTTCTTATCTATGGTTGGATATCAACCTATTTGGAGATGTTCCTACAATCTCCCGAATTGATAAAAAGGGTTATTCAATTTGAAAAATAAATAGGATTTTATTAATGTATGTTGATACATTCTTTATCATCTTCTCACATAAGCTCAATTTGTATTTCTAGGTTAATCACTCGATCATGTCTTCTCTGAATTTGCGTTCCATTTTGGACACCAACAAACTAACTGTGCCAAACTTCATGGACTGGCTTCGAAACCTGAGGATAGTCCTCAAGGCAGAGAAGCTTACTTATGTCATTGAAGATCAACTTCCCAACCGTCCTCCAGAAGGTGCAACTCCAGACCAGTTAGTGGCCTATCAGAAACATATGACCGATTCTGAACTTGCGAGTTGCATCATGCTAGCCTCTATGGTACCTGAGCTGCAAAAGCAGCATGAGCATATGGATGCTTATACCATCATCTTCCATCTTCATGAGTTGTTTGAAGAGCAGGCGAGATCCGAAAGGTTCGAAGTCTCCAGACTCCTCTTCACCTCTAAGATGCAGGAAGGCACTTCTGCCTCACAGTTTGTGTTAAAGATGTTGGGGTACATTGAGCGACTGAACACACTCGGTTTTGCAATGGATCATGAACTAAGTATTGACTTAATTATGCATTGTTTGCCCAAAAGTTATTCACAATTTGTGATGAACTATCGGATGAACAAGCTGGAGACTACCATTCCTGAGTTGCTCAACCTGCTGAAGACTGTAGAGCCTTCTGTAAAGCAGGATCAAAAGACGGTACTGTTAGTTGGTTCCTCGAAGAAAGGTTCTAAGAGGAAGGCCAAAGAACAGAATAAAGGAAAGAAGAAAAAGGCCAAAAAGACTGAAAAGACACCAAAAGGAACTTGCCATCATTGTGGCAAGGAGGGTCACTGGCGAAGAAACTGGAAGGTTTATCTTGAGTGCTTGAAGAAGAAGGCATCCGATGCCCCATCCTCTTCAGGTATCTTCGTTATTGAATGTCACTCTATTTCCTCAAATACCTGGATACTTGATACTGGGTGTATCTCACATATATGTAATGACATACAGGGGCTAAGGAATAGAAGAAGACTCGTCAAAGGAGAAGCGAATTTGCGAGTTGGAAATGGAGCAAAGATTGTTGCTGTTTCCATCGGAACATATTTGCTAAAGCTCCCTACTGGACGTGTCTTAGAATTGGATAATTGTTATTTTGTTCCTTCGTTAATAAAGAACATTGTATCTATTTCATGTTTGAATGAAAAGGGTTATCATTTAACTTTTAGTAACAATTGTTGTTACATAACTTTAAATGACGTTCTTTATGGTAATGGAACTTTGTGCAATGGTATCTACACGTTAGATTTATCCGGTGACATTTTCAATATCGAAGTTAGCAACAAACGTTCTCGAATAGATAATCGAATAGACTCCTACACGTGGCATTGTCGTCTTGGCCATGTATGTAAGAAACGCATGACCAAATTACATCGATATGGAATTTTGGAATCATTTGAACCCGGTTCATTTGATACATGCGAATCATGCTTAAAAGGCAAGATGGCCAAATTTGTAACGCCCGCCCTTATATCTAATCTCGGGGCGGGGTTACGTAACAATTAATCATATATATATTTTTTTTCTCTAGCATGAAATTTAAAATAATAAGGCAAGGACTAAGTGCTAAGCATGCTTGTCTATACATGTCAATCAAATGTCATGCTTGAATCGTTAGAACATCATTTGAAACATTTTAATCAAAAGTTATTCCATAATATGATAGGTTCACATTTTATTTCAAACCATAATATAATCCAATAAAAACAAGTATATGAAAATTCCAAGTATTATAACCATCATGCAATATCGATCCTAATCACTATCATTCATTGTCAAGGAGCATAACATAGGCATAATAATGTAGATATAGAAGTCTTTCTTCCCGAGCCACCACCCCACACATCTTCAGCCTCCTGCCTCTTCCTTTAGTTTAAGTGTTCCTTACCCTTATCTGCAGCATAAGACAACACATAAACTAGTAAGCACAAATGCTTAGTAAGGATCCGGTCCTACTCGCAAAATCCATACGAAAGAATATAACATGTACACATAATAAATCATAAGCATGAGTTCATCAAAGCATACTAAACATCGAAGTTTCTAAGCATGCAGTATCAAGTACCTTAAGCATACTCTTCACATATAATAAATGCTTTCAATGAATGTTTTCAAAACAATTCCATAATGGTATTACTTAAAAATACATCCATATCATATTGGGCCCTGTTGTGTACCAAATATCGCGCGTAACTATTGCACGTTCCCTAATGAATTGGGGTAGCGAGCCACCAATTAATTAGAGCAGGACCCTTCCGTCCTACCGGAGCCATGACCTTACGTTAACATGCACCCCGGATTTGTTTAACGACCCCCTTCCGAGTCGGGTACACAACTTCAAAAGTAAAATACTTATCATGCTTTTATATATATGCTAAGGAGTACTCCAAATCACTCTTACAGGACACACCACTCTTCAAGGGTGCTCATGATCCCGTAGGGGCACACCACACAACATAAGGGGTGCTCTTGATCCCATACTTAGTAGAGTATCCGTTCAAGCATTATAACATATCACATGCAATTTCATAAGTGTGCCCCATGGGCTATAAGGCATGCTCATACATACATCATATTTCATGCATGTTCATACATACATTATATTTCACACATGTTCATACATTCATCATATTTCATACATGTTCATACATACATCATATTTCATACATGTTCATACATACATCATATTTCATACATGCATATACATATTATCTTACTAAACATAATCATGTCCCGTAGGGTAGTTTAACCTTCACATACATTTCATGCAACTTATTAAACATAAAGCACATCATGGGATAATTATGCAACCCTAAACCCTAGTCCTTCTAGGGTTGGCCGAAACTTAAGGGTAGGGTAAACTAGTTTCACACAAATATTTACACAAACACTTTGTCTACACTACCAAACATGGATACATCATAGGAAATCATACAATCCCTAAATCCCAATTCTTTTCCTCCATGGTCGAAACTTGTAGGGGGGTGCAACCCTAATTTTTTTGTTATCACCACTTGATGGGAATCAACCTATAGGTATACCCTAAGTCCTAAGGGTTCTCCTCAAGCATCAAGAAACCAAGGCCTTCCCCTAGGTTCATAACACAAGGGTAAAACCTTAAAATTTTGTTCATAACATCATGAAGAAAACAACATATACATATACCCTAGGTTCCAAGGGTCTACTATGTAACAAAAAGGAACCAAGGCCTTCCCCTAAGGGGGTGGCCGAAACTTACAAAGGGTGAAACCCTAGTTTTTTTCTTCCTTTTTGTTCATACCATCATGAAGAAAAATCAACATACATATATATTCTAAGTCTCAAAGGTCTTCTCATGTATCAAGGAGTGACCAAGGCCTTCCCCTAAGAGGGTGGCCGAAACTTACAAAGGGGAAAAAGTCCCCATTTTCGAAACAATCAAGGAGACAAACATACAATAACCATTACACTGCAGGCGAGGGGATACTTACATCCTTTCGCTTGAATTTCTCCTTCTCTTACTCTTTAGGGTACCCTTAATTGAAGTGAGAGTGAGAATTTCCTTTGCTAAGACTTTCTCAAGAACCTTTGGCCCTAGTAGAGAGCAAGGTCCTTGGGTGGAATCTCCTTTCTTCCAATCCCCTAGGGTTAGAACCCTAGGGTTTACTTTTCGAAAATGAAAGGAAAGGGGAAGTGAATTTCGGTGATGAGAGTGAGGAAGAAGAAGAGAGGAAGTTATTCCAACTTCTCTTCCTCTTATTTATACTTTTCTCATGAAGAGACATGTCTCTTCACTTCCCTAGCTTTTAACAAGCATGTTTCTTATCCCTTCTACATGAAATATGGCTTGGTGTGTTGGTTATGACATGATTAGTGCAACTAGGAGGTTCAAGGTTTAATCCTTGCTTCCTCCTTTCTACCTTTTCTTTTTATCACATTTTGCACTGATCCATATCAAAGCCCATTAAGCCAAGCCCATCATGAAATTTCATAATAATAATAATATTCCATGAATTCATAATATTTCATAATATTTCATGAATTCATAATATTTCATAATAATAATAATATTTCATGAATTCATAATATTTCATAATAATAATAATATTTTATGAATTCATAATATTTCATAATAAAAATAATATTTTATGAATTCATAATATTTCATGAATTCATAATATTTCATAATAATAATAATATTTCATGAATTCATAATATTTCATAATAATAATAATATTTTATGAATTCATAATATTTCATAATAATAATAATATTTCATGAATTCATAATATTTCATAATACTTCATATGGGAAAATTTTGGGGCGTTACAAAATTACCCTTTTCCGGAAAACGTAATCCAGTGGGAGAATTGCTTGGTCTAATACATACTGATATATGTGGACCAATGTCAACTCTTGCACAAGGAGGCTATAGCTACTTCATCACCTTTATCGATGATCACTCACGATTCGGGTATGTGTTCTTGATGAAACACAAATCTGAAGCTTTTGAAAAATTCAAAGAGTTCAGAAATGAAGTAGAGAAATAGCTTGGCAAAAGTATTAAGATACTTCGATCCGATCGGGGTGGTGAATACTTAAGTCAAGAGTTTCAAGATTATCTTAGGGACAATGGGATATTGTCCCAATGGACTCCGCCATATACACCACAGCATAATGGTGTATCTGAGAGGCGTAACCGAACCTTGATGGACATAGTTAGGTCTATGATGAATCATGCAACTCTTCCAAAATCCTTTTGGGGCTATGCACTTAAGACAGCTGTTTACTTGCTAAACAGAGTCCCGACCAAGGTAGTCTCTACTACTCCATATAAGACGTGGAATAGTAAGAAACCTCACTTAACTCACCTTAAGATATGGGGTTGTCCTGCTTATGTGAAGCGGACCGTATCAGACAAATTGGATGCTAAGTCTGATAAATGTCTATTTATTGGATACCCTAAGGAAACGAAAGGTTACCAATTCTATCATCCCTTGGAACAAAAGGTGTTTGTTTCAAGGCATGCTGTATTTCTGGAAAAAGAATTTCTTTTACAAGAAAACAGTGGGAGTGGCATTGAACTTGATGAAGTTCAAGAAACTCCAATAGACATTACAAAGACACCTAGTCTAGACCCACAACCAATAACTCACAATGATGAGCTATCAGTTGAACCTAAAACAACACCACCTCTTCGTAGGTCTGATAGGACACGCAATATTCCAGAGAGATACGGATTTCTCATAAGTGAATCGAACGATGTGTTACTCATAAGCGATGACGAACCTATCAGTTATGAAGATATTCTGAAAAATTCAGAAAGGGACAAATGGCTTGAAGCCATGAAGTCGGAAATGGATTCCATGTACGAAAACCATGTATGGGACTTGGTTAACCCACCTGAAGGGATTAAGCCCATAGGGTGCAAGTGGGTTTTCAAGAAGAAAACCGACATGGAAGGTAATGTTGTTACCTTTAAAGCTAGACTAGTGGCAAAAGGATATCGTCAGAAACAACGAATTGATTATGACGAAACCTATTCGCTAGTAGCTATGCTTAAATCCATTCGGATGCTCCTAGCCATAGCAGCTCATTATGATTATGAGATATGGCAAATGGATGTGAAAACATCTTTCCTTAATGGAACCCTGCTTGAGGATGTATACATGATACAACCTGAAGGTTTCACATCGGTTGATAAAACCAAAGTATGCAAGCTTCGACGATCCATATATGGACTGAAGCAAGCATCTAGGAGCTGGAACATCCATTTTGATGAGACAATCAAAGAGTTTGATTTCTCACAAAATCCTGACGAACCTTATGTGTACAAGAAGGTTAGTGGAAGTGCAGTCGTATTCCTAGTATTATATGTCGATGACATATTACTTATAGGAAACGATATATCAGTCTTATAGACAGTTAAAATTTGGTTGTCCAAAACTTTCTCCATGAAAGACCTGGGAGAAGCTACCTATATCCTTGGGATTAGAATCTATAGAGATAGATCAAAACGGTTGCTTGGTCTTTCGCAGTCTACATATATAGATCGAGTGCTAAAAAGGTTTAGCATGTCGGAATCCAAGAAAGGTTACCTTCCCATCAGGCATGGGATCAACCTTTCAAAGTCTATGTGTCCGCGCACAGAAGACGAGAGGATTTGTATGAATAAGATTTCTTATGCATCCGCTATAGGATCTATCATGTATGCTATGTTATGTACTAGGCCCGATGTATCGTATGCTCTGAGCGTCACGAGCAGATACCAGTCTGATCCAGGAATGGATCATTGGGCGGCTGTCAAGACAATCCTTAAGTACTTAAGAAGAACTAAGGATGTGTTCCTAATATATGGAGAAGGAGATATGGTAATACGTGGGGTATAAAGATGCCAGTTTCCAGACAGATAAGGATGACTCCAAATCTCAGTATGGATACGTATTTACTTTGAATGGAGGCGCAATAAGTTGCAAGAGTTCCAAACAAGACACCGTAGCGGATTCTACCACGGAAGCAGTCTGGATCAAGAAGTTCGTTTCAAAACTTGGTGTGGTTCCAACCATTGATGAAGCAATACCGGTTTATTGTGACAATAATGGAGCTATTTCACAAGCAAAGGAACCAAGGTCTCATTAATGATCCAATCATGTGCTTCGCCGCTATCATCTGATCAGAGAGATTATAAGTAGGAATGATATACAAATTGAGAAAATACCCGAGATGTATGAGGAGGATCCCGAGATGTACGAGGAGGACCCCGAGATGTATGAGGAGGATCCCGAGATGTATGAGGAGGACCCTGAGATGCTCGAGATGTTTGAGGAAGACCCGATGAGCGAGGAAGATCTTGAGGTGCTTGAGGAAGATCCCGAGATGCTTGAGATGTTTGAGGAAGACCTCAGGATGTTCGAGGAAGACCCCGGAGTGGCTGAGGAGGTTCTTGAGATGGAGGAAGAGGATCCGATGGAGACGGTGGAAGATCCTGAGGCAGGCCAAGGGGAGATGAACGAGGGAGTGATAGTTACTGCCATGATGTTCTTTATTATGGGCATGATGGTAGATCATCTATTTCATTGAGTTGGGTTAGTTTTTGTGAACCAGTAAGAACTAAGTTAACCATAATACAATTGTTCATGAGTGTGACTCACCCTTATGTTTATAAATATTGTACGAATTGAGCACCATCATGATGTTGGTAGTTAAGGTGAACCTAGTGTTAACCAGATGTTATATAACCTGTACATTATATGAGTTACCAACCATATAATATAAACTGTATTACATTACATAAGGCAAATGATAATAATATGAGCATTAGTATAAATAAGACCATACTAATCTACCGGTCATATAAGTTATTAATACGAGTTTACAAATAGATTGACCTGTATCCTTCCAACCTATAGGTTATCACCGACATAAATTACCCCGACCACTCGGAAGAGAAATTGTGGAATTTGGGGTCGAGGTTATCTCCGGACAGCTTTCTACCATGACAATGTCACTGACGCTGTTCGAGGACATATTGGAAAAACAAAATGGTGATCCGAGTCTTCAGAGAAAAACAGGAGATCCTCGAAGGAAAAGGCGATGGTTTTCATATTGCAAAAGCGGGGGAACTATACCTTAGGGATCGTCTATGTATTCCTAATGATCCGGAGCTTCGAAGGAAAATACTAGCGGAAGCTCACCGAACCCCTTATTCGATGCATCCAGGATCCACCAAGATGTATCAAGATTTGAAAGAGAAGTTCTGGTGGTCCGGTATGAAGAGAGATGTGGCTCAGCATGTCAGTACTTGCATGACTTGCTAGCAAGTGAAAGCAGAACACCAGCGACCCGGAGGAGTTCTGCAGCCACTTCCAATTCTGGAATGGAAATGGGAAGATATCTCAATGGATTTCATTTCAGGACTTCCCCGGACTACAAATGGATATGATGCGATATGGGTAATTGTGGACAGGTTGACTAAGTCTGCTCACTTCTTAGCAATCAAGATGACTTATTCGATTGAGCAACTGGCTCAATTATATGTTAAGGAGATAATCAGACTTCATGGAGTTCCCAAGACCATCATCTCAGATAGGGATGGTCACTTTACTTCGCACTTCTGGGAGTGTGTTCAGAAGTCTCTCGGCACTAAATTGCGATTTAGCACCGCCTTTCACCCTTAAACTGATGGGCAAACTGAACGGGTGAATCAAGTACTAGAAGACAAGTTGCGAGCTTGTGCCTTGGATTTCAAAGGAAGATGGTGTCGATATCTATGCTTAGCGGAATTCGCGTACAACAATAGCTACCAAGCTACTATTGGAATGGCACCTTATGAAGCGTTGTATGGGAGGAGATGTAGGTCTCCGATCTGTTGGTATAAGGGTGGTGAAAATAAGGAAATGAGGCTCACAACGAATGTCATCGACAGCACCACCCGAGCTATACAGAATATTCG
Source organism: Boesenbergia rotunda (assembly GCA_024364735.1). Classification (NCBI taxonomy): domain Eukaryota; kingdom Viridiplantae; phylum Streptophyta; class Magnoliopsida; order Zingiberales; family Zingiberaceae; genus Boesenbergia; species Boesenbergia rotunda. The sequence continues at coordinate 18,516 of JAGFNQ010009174.1, read as the reverse complement.
ACAACGGATAGAAGCTGCTTAGAGCCGGCAGAAGAGTTATGCCGATGTCCGGCGTAGACCACTGGAATTTAATATGGGTGATGTGGTGTTCCTCAAAGTGGCTCCTATGAAAGGGGTGACAAGATTTGGGAAGAAAGGAAAACTAAGTCCGCGTTATGTGGGGTCGTACCCGATTCTGAAAAGAGTTGGTAAGGTGGCATATGAGCTGGAGCTGCCTCCAGAGATGTCGGCTATCCATAACGTGTTTCATGTGTCGTTACTTAAGAAGTGTATTTTAACCACAGACCAAGTGATCGAGCCACAGACAGTGCAAGTTCAGGAGGACCTAAGTTTTGAAAGCCGGCCTATCCAGATCTTGGATCGGGAAATCAAGAAGCTAAGGAGTAAAGAGGTGCCCTTAGTCAAGGTCTTATGACAAAGTCAACGGTTTGAGGAAGCTACCTGGGAACGCGAGGACGAGATGAGGCGCAAGTACCCGGAGTTATTCTAAGTTCGAGGACGAACTTTCACGAGGTATGGGGGATTGTAACGACCCGAAAAATTCTCTTAATATTTTTTTAAAATATTGAGCATGTCTAGATAATTTTCCGAGGGACCTAGAAATATTAATACGGATTTTAGCTTAGAAATCCATGTTTTCTCATTTAAATTGGGAAAAATAAGCACTAATGGGCTTTATATGGGCTTTCTAGTACCTTAATTATTGGTGAATTTTAAGTAAAAATTTAGGTAAATATAAAGAGATTTTAATGAGAAATATTAACATAATTATGGGGGGATTTTTAAGGGATTTTCGAAATAATAGAAAATAAAATAAAAAAATAAAATACAAAAATTAGTGCATGCACCAAGGATTGAACCTTGGACCTCTTGTTCAACCATGCATGCTCTAACCAATTCACCTAGCAAGGGAGTGCTACGAGGAAATGAAGTGGATTATGGTTAAGGCTTAGGAAAAATGAAGAGTCATCAACCATGACTCTTCACTTGCCCTCCTTAATGTGTTATAAAGAGGGGGGTTTGGGAGTTTCTTTCTTCCTTCCATCAATTCCACCTCTCTTCTTCCTCCTCCCTCAAGCTGGCCGAAACTTCAAGGAAGGTTTTCCTTGAGAAAACTTCACAAGAGGGCTTAATCTTCAAGTGTTAAGGGTCATCTACAAGGTTACAAGGGCTATGGGTGATCAAGGGACAACCAAAGTCTTCATCATCTTCCCTTTTTAAGGTCTAAAAACCAAGATAACCCAAGGTAAGTCTCCCACACCTGTGGTATAATGGTTTTTGAGTTATTTTCATGATACAAGAGATTGTTTGAACCATATATGAAGAAATACCAAAGTTAGGGCTACCAAGGGTTCCGGCCACCATGGGTTCTATGATTTGGTTTGGATCCAACTCCTTAATATTGTTCCCTATGTTTTATTATGTGGCAAGAGATGTTAATAAGGGTTATGTGAAAGTTTGTACATGATTTAAGGCCCTAGAAACTTTCGGCCAAGATGGGATTTAGGGCTAGGGCTCAAGGTTAACTCCAAGCAAGGGTTCAAATGTTTTCTTATGGAAGTATATGTAAATTATAGGATGTAAATTTGTAACTTTATGAATTTGTTCATGTGATGGTGACCCATTAGGGTTTCGGCCAAGGTCCCAAGGTAGGGCTAGGGCTTAAGGTTAACTCCAAACAAGGGTGCAAATGTTTTCCTATGGAAGTATGTATAAGGTGTAGGATGTAAATTTGTAATTTTATGAATTTATTCATGTGATGGTGACCCATTAGGGTTTCGGCCAAGGTCCCAAGGTAGGGCTAGGGCTTAGGTTAACTCCAATTATAGGGGTTTGATTGCTCCCTAAGGCCTTGTATGTGATGTATGGATGTTCTTTTACTCATGGAACCCTCCCTATTGAGTGAGTGATGGAGCCTCATGCTAGGGAACCATTCGGCCAACTCCCAAGGTTTAGGGTTTGGGTTGGGTTAAGACCCCAAGGATGCAGGTCTATGGGGTACTATGATGTATGTAGAGATTTAAGTATGTTGGAAGAATAGTTATGCCAATTGAAACCCTAGCTTATGTATCATGAATTATATGTTAGGTCACTTGTGAAGATGATTCCTAAATGTTTAGACATGTGCCATGATTTATGAATGATATGTATGTATGCCATCTCTTATGAATGATATGTAGGTATGCCATGCTTTAGGGATGATACGTATGTATGCCATGCTTTATGAATAATTTACATGTATGCCATGCTTTAGGAATGATACGTATGTATGCCATGGTTTATGAATAATTTAAATGTATGTCATGCTTTATGAATGATATGTACGTATGCCATGTTTAAGAATGAAAAGGATGAATGAAGTTAAAGTTTATGCTTTCGAGGCATAATGATGTTATGGAACGAAAATGATGAACGAATGAATATGCTATGAATGTTTATGAATGAAGAAGCATGTGAAGATATTTTATTTTATGAATGGGCTTGTACCGGACCTAAGTAAGGTCCATGGTTCTGGACTACCGATGAAGCTGTCCACGGTTCGGGACTACCGATGAAGCTGTCCTTACGGTTCGGGACTACCGATGAAGCTGTCCCTACCCTAGTAGGTCGAGATTAGCTACCTCGTATTTACTTAGGGATGCGCGCATATGATGTATGAATGTGGTACAACCCAGGGCCCAATGAATGTTATGATTATGTTAAAGTATTTAAAAGCATGATTTTAAAGATTAAGCATCCTTATATATATATACATTTGCCACATGCATCTATCCATGTTATGCATTATATTTATGATAAGAATATTATGCTAAGTTAGGATGCCATGATTTTATTTACGTTCATGCTAATTTATAATGCCATGATTTTATTTATGTTCATGCTAATTTATGATGCCATGATTTATTTATGTTTATGCTAAGTTAGGATGCCATGATTTTATTTACGTTCATGCTAATTTATGATGCCATGATTTTAATTATGTTCATGCCAAATTATATTGCTATGATTTTATTTATGTACATGCCAGATTATAATGCCATGATTTTATTTATGTTCATGCTAATTTATGATGCCATGATTTATTTATGTTTATGCTAAGTTAGGATGCCATGATTTTATTCATGTTCATGTTAGACTATGATGCCATGATTTAATTTATATTCATGCCAAATTATAATGCCATGATTTTATTCATGTTCATGTTAGACTATGATGTCATAATGATATCTATGTTCATGCTGATGTCATGATGATATCTATGTTCATGTTTATACGACGTATGGATTTTGTGAGTAGGAAAAGGGTCTTACTAAGCCTCCGTGCTTATAGTTTTATTTTCTTATACCGCAGATTAAGCAAGAGATTTCAAATGAAGCAGCAGGAGAGGCAAGACCATGTGTGTGTGGTAGTGACATGGCCAAGAGTCCCTCTCATTTCACTGATTGCATGTTTTGTTATCTTACAATACTTATGTTGGTTATGCTTTACTTATGATAGCTATGCCTATGAAACAACCTACTACTTATGAAGTTATGGATAAACTACTTGCTACCTGAAAGGCTTATGAATGAATTATGGAAAGTAAATAATCATGATGCTATGCATACTGTTAATAGGTTACCTGAAATGCTCATGAAAGCTTATGAATGTGTTACGAAAAGTGATATCATGATGCTAGATATGTGTATATGATTTAAGCACTAATTGCATGCTTAAAATCATGTGAAAAAGAATTTATGATTCCGCTGCATTAAGATGTTTTATATGCACATGTATGTTTAGCGTAACGTCGTTTTATAAAAAAAACGGGCGTTACATGTAATCATTTACTTTAATAAATGAATATTCACTATTTAAGTATACATGTTCATGTATTTGATTGAGATCTTAAACTCATTTACTGAATGTCCACAATACAATTCACAGCATGAGAGAATTTGTGATGAATTCACAACTAGTGATTATCTCTACATGTGCCATTGTGAAGTATTGAAATTATCCTTAGTCGACGAATTGATAAATACGGACACTATCAATTCTGTTGAGACTAGCATGGGTTATTCTCTAATCAGCTGATTCTCACTGGCTGGTGACATTGGGATGTCCGGAGATAAACATGAATGCTAGTTTAGGGAACTAGTTCATTGGAGTAACTAGCTGTAAAACTTCATATGGTAATCTACATATAGATATGTCAATGAAAGTTATTACTGCAGCTTAAGTGCGATGTTCCTTTGACTTCCGGTGTTCAAGTCATCTTGGTCACGGAGACTTATACTTTGACATCTTAAGCAAGCATCTCTAAGGAGGTGTGGACCCAGGATGGTTGGGTATAAGCCGAAGTGTCCGAAGATATTTGAACAGCCTACAAAGGATTCACCACTCCTTGCGAGGAGATGTGTACCCAAGGTCTATCGTTGGATTGTTACTCAAAGCCTCTGGCCAGAGCATGACATGTTTAGAGTATGAGTCTCTTAAATACATGAGAGTAATTAGAAATCCAAAGGACGAGAGAACGTTACTTGGGCTAGGTGTGACGTAGTCAGCCTAGTGTGGACTGACACATATAGACCATGTCCTGAACCAAGTGGGTATAAGATGGTGAAGGGAATGACGCACGATTCATTAGAGCTGCTGAAGGTTTTCAGAATAATTTCTGAGGTCAATCGTTGATCTTTCGATTAATTGGGCGTCATGATGTACTACTAGGTGCCACTCATGATCGTTCTATAATTGGATGATTATAGACGACCAACATAAATCGAAAGCCTATGGTATAATGGTTTTTGAGTTATTTTCATGATATAAAAAATTGTTTGAACCATATATGAAGAAATACCAAAGTTAGGGCTACCATGGGTTTCGGCCACCATGGGTTCTATGATTTGGTTTGGATCCAACTCCTTAATATTGTTCCTTATGTTTTATTATGTGGTAAGAGATGTTAATAAGGGTCATGTGAATGTTTGTACATGATTTAAGGCCCTAGAAACTTTCGGCCAAGATGGGATTTAGGGCTAGGGCTCAAGGTTAACTCCAAGCAAGGGTTCAAATGTTTTCCTATGGAAGTATATGTAAATTATAGGATGTAAATTTGTAACTTTATGAATTTGTTCATGTGATGGTGACCCATTAGGGTTTCGGCCAAGGTCCCAAGGTAGGGCTAGGGCTTAAGGTTAACTCCAAACAAGGGTGCAAATGTTTTCCTATGGAAGTATCTATAAGGTGTAGGATGTAAATTTGTAATTTTATGAATTTATTCATGTGATGGTGACCCATTAGGGTTTCGGCCAAGGTCCCAAGGTAGGGCTAGGGCTTAGGTTAACTCCAATTATAGGGGTTTGATGGCTCCCTAAGGCCTTGTAAGTGATGTATGGATGTTCTTTTACTCATGGAACCCTCCCTATTGAGTGAGTGATTGAGCCTCATGCTAGGGAACCATTCGGCCAACTCCAAAGGTTTAGGGTTTGGGTTGGGTTAAGACCCCAAGGATGCAGGTCTATGGGGTACTATGATGTATGTAGAGATTTAAGTATGTTGGAAGAATAGTTATGCCAATTGAAACCCTAGCTTATGTATCATGAATTATATGTTAGGTCACTTGTGAAGATGATTCCTAAATGTTTAGACATGTGCCATGATTTATGAATGATATGTATGTATGCCATGTCTTATGAATGATATGTAGGTATGCCAAGCTTTAGGGATGATACGTATGTATGTCATGCTTTATGAATAATTTACATGTATGCCATGCTTTAGGAATGATACGTATGTATGCCATGCTTTATGAATAATTTAAATGTATGCCATGCTTTATGAATGATATGTACGTATGCCATGTTTAAGAATGAAAAGGATGAATGAAGTTAAAGTTTATGCTTTCGAGGCATAATGATGTTATGGAACGAAAATGATGAATGAATGAATATGCTATGAATGTTTATGAATGAAGAAGCATGTGAAGATATTTTATGTTATGAATGGGCTTGTACCGGACAAAAGTAAGGTCCACGGTTCTGGACTACCGATGAAGCTGTCCACGGTTCGGGACTACCGATGAAGCTATCCCTACCCTAGTAGGTCGAGATTAGCTACCTCGTATTTACTTAGGGATGCGCGCATATGATGTATGAATGTGGTACAACCCAGGGCCCAATGAATGTTATGATTATGTTAAAGTATATAAAAGCATGATTTTAAAGATTAAGCATCCTTATATATATATACATTTGCCACATGCATCTATCCATGTTATGCATTATATTTATGATAAGAATATTATACTAAGTTAGGATGCCATGATTTTATTTACGTTCATGCTAATTTATAATGCCATGATTTTATTTATGTTCATGCTAATTTATGATGCCATGATTTATTTATGTTTATGCTAAGTTAGGATGCCATGATTTTATTTACGTTCATGCTAATTTATGATGCCATGATTTTAATTATGTTCATGCCAAATTATATTGCTATGATTTTATTTATGTACATGCCAGATTATAATGCCATGATTTTATTTATGTTCATGCTAATTTATGATGCCATGATTTATTTATGTTTATGCTAAGTTAGGATGCCATGATTTTATTCATGTTCATGTTAGACTATGATGCCATGATTTAATTTATATTCATGCCAAATTATAATGCCATTATTTTATTCATGTTCATGTTAGACTATGATGTCATAATGATATCTATGTTCATGCTGATGCCATGATGATATCTATGTTCATGTTTATACGACGTATGGATTTTGTGAGTAGGAAAATGGTCTTACTAAGCCTCCGTGCTTATAGTTTTATTTTTTTATACCGCAGATTAAGCAAGAGATTTCAAAGGAAGCAGCAGGAGAGGCAAGACCATGTGTGTGTGGTAGTGACATGGCTAAGAGTCCCTCTCATTTCACTGATTGCATGTTTTGTTATCTTACAATACTTATGTTGGTTATGCTTTACATATGATAGCTATGCCTATGAAACAACCTACTACTTATGAAGTTATGGATAAACTACTTGCTACCTGAAAGGCTTATGAATGAATTATGGAAAGTAAATAATCATGATGCTATGCATGCTGGTAATAGGTTACCTGAAATGCTCATGAAAGCTTATGAATGTGTTACGAAAAGTGATATCATGATGCTAGATATGTGTATATGATTTAAGCACTAATTGCATGGTTAAAAGCATGTGAAAAAGAATTTATGATTCCGCTGCATTAAGATGTTTTATATGCACATGTATGTTTAGCGTAACGTCGTTTTATGAAAAAAAACGGGCGTTACATGTAATCATTTACTTTAATAAATGAATATTCACTATTTGAGTATACATGTTCATGTATTTGATTGAGATCTTAAACTCATTTACTGAATGTCCGCAATACAATTCACAGCATGAGAGAATTTGTGATGAATTCACAACTAGTGATTATCTCTACATGTGTCATTGTGAAGTATTGAAATTATCCTTAGTCGACGAATTGATAAATACGGACACTATCAATTCTGTTGAGACTAGCATGGGTTATTCTCTAATCATCTGATTCTCACTGGCTGGTGACATTGGGATGTCCGGAGATAAACATGAATGCTAGTTTAGGGAACCAGTTCATTGGAGTGACTAGCTGTAAAACTTCATATGGTAATCTACATATAGATATGTCAATGAAAGTTATTACTGCAGCTTAAGTGCGATGTTCCTTTGACTTGCGCCGTTCAAGTCATCTTGGTCACGGAGACTTATACTTTGATATCTTAAGCAAGCATCTCTAAGGAGGTGTGGACCCAGGATGGTTGGGTATAAGCCGAAGTGTCCGAAGATGTTTGAATAGCCTACAAAGGATTCACCACTCCTTACGAGGAGATGTATACCCAAGGTCTATCGTCGGATTGTTACTCAAAGCCTCTAGCCAGAGCATGACATGTTTAGAGTATGAGTCTCTTAAATACATGAGAGTAATTAGAAATCCAAAGGACGAGAGAACGTTACTTGGGCTAGGTGTGACGTAGTTAGCCTAGTGGGGACTAAGACATATAGACCATGTCCTGAACCAAGTGGGTATAAGATGGTGAAGGGAATGAGGCACGATTCATTAGAGCTGCTGAAGGGTTTCAGAATAATTTCTGAGGTCAACCGTTGATCTTTCGATTAATTGGGGGTCATGATGTACTACTAGGTGTCACTCATGATCGTTCTATAATTGGATGATTATAGACGACCAACATAAATCGAAAGCCTATTTAGTCACACGCACTACGAGTAATCCGAGGGATTTAAAACGAGTTGAAAATTAGATTTTCCAATCAAGAGAAATAAGTCGAATCTGAATTAATCAGAGACGCAACAGAAGCTTAAAATGGCTAAGTCTTTTGAAGGCTTATTGGGCGAATTAAATGAGTTTAATTCGCGAGGGCTTTGGCTTGGTTTGGCCGGTCCACCCTCTTTGGTTTGGCCGGCCACCACAAGGAGAGAAAACCAATTAATTTGGTGTAAATTATAAAATAAATCAAGCGCGATTTGTTTTATAAAATTATGGATAAATAAATTAATTTATATAAAGAGATTTATATAAAGAAATTTATAAAGAAAATTGTAGAAATTTATTCTTTTTTTATGGAAATTAAAATGAACCATGAATTGGTTTAATTTTAATTTATAAAATCAATTATGAATTGATTTTTCCATGATAAGAAAATTTTATACAAATTTTATTCCATAATTAAAAGGAGAGATGTATTTGTTTTATTATAAAGTTAGTTATAATAAAACTTGGCATAACGGAATAATTCATAAGAAAATTTATAAGATAAATTTCTTATGAAAATTTATTCCGTTAATTCCGTTAAAAGGGAGACTTAGCAATGGAGAGGCTACTATATAAAGGAACCAAAGGCAAGCCTTGAATTCCAATTAATCAAGAGATTAAGAAGCTCTCTCTCTCTCTCTTATTCTCTCTTTCTCTCTCTAGGTCCGGCGCCCTTTCTCTCTCTAAGGACGGCGCCACTTTCTCCCTCTAGAGACGGCGCCACCTTCCCTTGCCGTGAGCCACCACCAAGACGAAGCGGGTCGTGTCTTCTTCCTTCCTTCACAGAATCTTGATTCCGTTACTTGGTGGTTAGTTTCCATATCTCTCTCTTGATATTCTAGTTGTGCCTTTGGAGAATCTAGTAGTTCTTGTCGGCTCAAAACTCGTGGCTTTGCGAAGTCATCCCGAAGAGAACTCGGCGTGGACGCGAATAGAGGCGAAGCTTCCAAGGGACGCTACGATTGGATCTCGTCCCTTTCTTCGAGTTACGCGAGGTACTAAGTAAATTAGTTTACTTTTTCATAAAATTTTAATTTATGATCATGTCCACACATCATAAGGTCGCATGCTAGATACGTGGTTAAAAATAATTTGAGAAATTATTTATGCTAATTCTTCCGCTGCACATAAATATTTAAAAAATTTATGAACCCGTATCCTTGTCAACATGCACCCGGTCCCAACAATTACATATATGTGAGCTACACCCAGTATCAAGTACCCAGGTGTACAAGGAAATAGAGTGACATTCAATAACGAGGATACCTGAAGAGGATGGGGCATCGGATGCCTTCTTCTTCAAGGACTCAAGATAAACCTTGCAGTTTCTTCGCCAGTGGCCCTCCTTGCCGCAGTGATGGCAAGTGCCTTTTGGTGCATTTTCAATCTTTTTGTCCTTAGTTAACTTATTGGTGTGCAAAATGGAACACAAATTCAGAGAAGACATGATTAGGTGATTATCCTAGAAATACAAATTGAGGTTATGTGATGAGAAGAATGCATCAATATACATTAATTAAATCCTATTTATTTTTCGAATTGAATAACCCTTTTTATCAATTCGAGAGATCGTAGGAACATGTCCAAATAGGTTGATATCCAACCATAGATAAGAACAACCATGGCTGGGGCCATCAAGTTTTTCTTAGCTATGAAGGTAGGTAATTATACCGATTACATATTACATATATGTAACTATCACATTATGCTATCAACTAATTGAATGTTTGCATAAATCATTGGTTGTTAACTCATTAACAAGTATGCAACATTATACATAGCACCCAACTGCACCTCTCTTTACATCGTCCTTGGCTGTGGCACTACAAATCGATGCTCCAAGCTTAAGGCTGACCCATTAATCAAGAAATAGTTTTAATATGGTTGGAGCTCATTCAACCGTTTAGTCAGGCTTGGATGTGTCCAACAACCAAAACTAAGGATTGACCTCTGACTTTAACTATATTAATCATAAACTAATTCCATGGTTTGAACATGTTGAGGTTCAAGCCGGGCATGGATGTGTCCATTAACCCAAATGAGAAACAAAACTCCAGTTCTAACCATATTAATGGAAGGTGTTGGCCTTAATATTTTGTAAGGGGTTTTGGGTCTCATCCTTTTTCTTTTAAGCACATTCATGACATATAATTATGTCATGTTCGAACGATTTCCCTAATAAAGTATGTATGTGACTTAATTTATCAAGTCTCATTAATTAAATTAGGAACCAGATTTTGTAATTCTAATTTCACACTTTATTCAAGGAATTGTTTTGAGAAACAATTTCCTAAATTGTCATAATCAATTTCGGAAATAATATGTTTAAGACATTGATTTCTCTAAATCAAATCTTATTAAATTAAGAGACAGGTTCCCTTAATTCAACCACATATTATTTTCATGAAAATCTTATTTAAGGAAATATACTACTCTTTAGGAAAATAATTTTTCTAATTAATTTTGGACATAATAATATGTAAGCGCATCATCTCATAAATCAATTAAGGAAATTATCGTTTGAGAATCACCTCAAAAATTTCCAAGATTTGATCACATATTTTATTTATGGAAAATTAATATCAATAAATAACTTAATTTGGACGGCTCCCCGAGGCTCAATCCAAAATAAGAATTTATTGATAATATAATTTGGACGGCTCCCCGAGGCTCAATTCAAATTAAACATTTGACAATTTAAATTCAATTTAGGAAATTTAATTATAACAACTAACTTTAAATTGGACGGCTCCCCGAGGCTCAATCCAAAATAAAGAATTTTATAAATAATTTAATTTCCAATTATAAATTTAAATGCCAATTAATATTCCCATAATTTGTCTGGACTTTCTTGAAAGAAAGTGCCCAAAATTGCGAGCTTTCCATAAATGGAAAGTTTCCAAAAATAAAAAAAATTTTTAGAAAATTGTAAGTTTCTGGTACAAAGAAAACTTCCGTATTTCCAAAATTGGAAAATTTCCAAAATAGGAAATTTCCAAAATTGGAATGTTTCAAAAATGGAAAGTTTGCACAATTATCATAAAATTTCAGAAACAGGGATATTTTAAAAGTTTGCGAAATTTCATGAGGATTTCCAAACTTTGAAATTCCTAAATCTAAAATTTACCATAATTGGAAAGTTTCCAAAATTGGAAAATTTTCCAAAATTGAGATCATGACAAAGTTTTCCGCAAAACAATTATATGATTAAGTCGAACACTAACCGGCTCTGATACCACTGTTGGGACCGGGTGCATGTTGACATGGATGCGGGTTCGTAATTTTAAAATTAATTACGTGCAGCGGAAGGTTTAGCATAAATAATTTCTCAAATTATTTAACCACACATTTAAGCATGCAACCTTATGTTGTGTAGACATGATCATATATTTAAAATTTTGCAGAAACGTAAACTAATTTACTTGTTACCTCGCGTAACTCGAAGAAAGGGAAGAGATCCAACCGTATGCGTCCCTCGGAAGCTCCGCCTCTATTCGCGTTCACGCCGAGTATCTTCGGGATGACTTCGCAAAGCCACGAGTTTCGTGTTCTCGAGAACTACTAGATTCTCCAAGAACATGACAAGAAACCAAGAGAAAAGTAATCATATCGGAAAAACTCACCACCAAGGTTGGCCGGAATCACAATTCCGGCGAGGAGGAGGAAGATGACTTGCACCCAATCCCAAGGTGATGATGGCCGGTGAGGAAGATCGTCTCAACGGAAGAACTTCGTCGCCTTGGTGCTTCTCCATGTGCTCACCGCAAGAAGAAGGGAGAAGAAGGGAGAGGCCGAACAAGAGAAAGAAGGGAGGAGAGGGAGAGAGCCCAAGCAAGAATACATGGATTATTTCGAATGAATTCCAAGCCTTGCCTTGGGTCCTTTATATAGTGGTCTCTCAACCGCCAAGTCTCTTTTTTCTTATGGAATAAATTTTCATAAAAAATTTATCATATAAATTTTCTATGACTTATTCCATCATGCCAAGTCTTGATTTTATATCATGGTTAAAATCATATTTTTAATTCATGATAAAAATCAACCAAGTCTCTTTTTTCTTAAGGAATAAATTTTCATAAGAAATTTATCATAAAAATTTCTTTATATAAATTTCTTTATATAAATTTCTTTATCATGGTAAATCAATCCATGATTGATTTTATAAAATAAACCAATCCATGGTTCATTTTAATTTCCATGAAAAATAAATTTTATATAAATTTCTTTATCATGGTAAATCAATCCATAATTGATTTTATAAAATAAAATAAATCAATCCATGGTTCATTTTAATTTCCATGAAAAATAAATTTTATATAAATTTCTATATCATGGTAAATCAATCCATGATTGATTTTAAAATAAAATAAACCAATCCATGGTTCATTTTAATTTCTATGAAAAATAAACCAAACCTTGGTTTATATAAAAATTTATATCATCTATAATTTTATAAAACAAATCACACTTGATTTATTTTATAAATTGAACCAAACAATTTGGTTCCCTCCCTTTGTTGTGGCCGGCCAAGCAAAGAGGGTGGGGACCCTCTTTGGCCGGCCTATCCAGGTCATGCCCCAATGAATTAAACTCATTTAATTCATCTATTAAGTCTTCAAAAGACTTAGCCATTTTACGGTTCCGATGCGTCTCTGAAAAATTCAGATTCGACTTATCGTTTGGCTCAACCAAACCTAATCTCTCTTGATTGGAAAATCTAATTTTCAACTCGTTTTTAATCCCTCGTATTACTCGTAGTGCGTGTGACTAAATAGGCTTTCGATTTATGTTGGCCGTCTATAATTAACCAATTATAGAACGATCATGAGTGGCACCTAGTAGTACATCATGATCCCCAATTAATCGAAAGATCAACGGTTGACCTCAGAAACAATTTTGAAACCCTTCAGCAGCTATAATGAATTGTGCCCCATTCCCTTCACCATCTTATACCCACTTGGTTTAGGACATGGTCTATGTGTGTCAGTCCCCACTAGGCTGACTACGTCACACTTAGCCCAAGTAACGTTTTCTCGTCCTACGGATTCTAATTACTCTCACGTGTCTAAGAGATTCATACTCTGAACATGTCATGCTCTGGCCAGAGGCTTCGAGTAACAATCCGATGATAGGCCTTGTGTATACATCTTCTCGCAAGGAGTGGTGAATCCTTTGTAGGCTGTTCAAACATCTTCGGGCACTTCGGCTTATACCCAATCATCCTGGGTCCACACCTCCTTGGAGATGCTTGCTTAAGATGTCAAAGTATAAGTCTCCATGACCAAGATGACTTGAACACCGCAAGTCAAAGGAACATTGCACTTAAGCTGCAGTAAGAACTTCACTGACATGTCTATATGTAGACTACCATATGAAGTTTTACAGCCAGTCACTCCAATGAACTAGTTCCCTTAACTTGCATTCATTTTTATCTCCGGACATCCCAATGTTGCCAGCCAGTGAGAATCAGCTGATTAGAGAATAACCCATGCTAGTCTCAACGGAATTGATAGTGTCCGTATTTATCAATTCATCGACTAGGGACAATTTCAATTCTTCACAATTGCACATGTAGAGATAATCACTAGTTGTGAATTCATCACAAATTCTCTCATGTTGTGAATTGTATTGCGGACATTCAATAAATGAGTTTAAGATCTCAATCAAATACACAAACATGTATACTCAAATAGTGAATATTTATTTATTAAAATAAATAATTACAATCATAAGGTGATTGCCTTAGGACACTTCTCTCATATCACTAACAGTGTCAATGGTCGAATTTGGCTGGCACCAGTCGACTGCCCTGGGGGCAGTCGACTGGTAGCGAAAATCAGCCCCGAGTCCTATTTAAAGAGGACTTCGTGGTGGATGAGTTTCTTGACGAAACTCACTTGGGAAAAGTGTGTTATTAGTCTATTGTGTTCATAAAGCGTCCAAGGTATTGTGGCGAGGTTTCTCCACCCACAAGGAGCAACACGTGATAGCCGGAGGTTATCCGGGGAGTGATCCACCGACGTATTGTTGGATTAGTCACCCGGCCGGGGTGGATACCAACTAAATACGGTTTGTTAGCATTGTATTTATTGTTTTATTTGTATTTCCTCTGCGCTAACAATCTTGTAGGAAGAAGGGGTTCGAAAAATCGCTATTCACCCCCCCTCTAGCAGACGGCAACGATCTATCAGTTGGTATCAAAGCAAGGACTGCTCTTGATCGGACTAACCGCCGAGAGAGTACACGCTAGAGGAGAAGAACGATGGAAGACAAACTTGGGGACAACATCTACACTCCACCGGTCTACGACCATGAAGACTTCGGGCGTTGGAAGTCAAGAATGGAAACGTGGCTGATGATGGAGTGGGAGTGCATGATGGTGCTTGAAGAACCATTTGAAATTCCAAGAGACAAGCATGGGAAGAAACTCCGCCCAAGATATTGGACTCAAGAACAACAAGGGTAATTAAAGGCAAATAAGAAGGTAATGAGTATATTAATAAATCTTTTGCCTAATAACATTTTGAGTGTTGTAGGGAATTATAAGAATGCACACGAATTATGGACCAAGTTGGTGGAATTTCATAAAAACCCTACACAAGGTCAAGTGGTAGAAGAGCCCAAGGAAATGGGCTCAATAGCTCACGAGGAGGAAGAAGTGTCAACTTCTTCAAGTGAGGAGGAGGAGCTAAGTGAAAGATCATCGACCTCCTCAAGAGAAGAAGAAGAAGAGGTCACCACCTCAAGGATTGAGGGCAAGGAGAGACCCTCATCTACACATGATCAAGAGGAAGCCTCCACATCGTCAAAAGTTGAAGAAGTAGTTGTTGGGACCGGGTGCATGTCGACAAGGATACGAGTTCGTAAAATTTAAAATTTTTACGTGCAGCGGAAGAGTTTGCATAAAATAATTTCCTAAATTATTTTAACTTCGTATCTAGCATGCAACCTTATAGTGTATCGACATAATCATAAAATAAAAGTTTACGGAAAAGTAAACTAATTTACTTTTATACCTCGCGTAACTTGAAGAAAGGGACGAGATCCAACCGTAGCGTCCCTTGGAAGCTTCGCCTCTATTCGCGTCCACGCCGAGTTCTCTTCGGGATGACTTCGCAAAGTCACGAGTTTTGTGCCGACGAGAACTACTAGATTCTCGGAAGGCACAACTAGAAGGTTAAGAGAAAAATTAGGAAAACTAACCAACAAGAAGTAACGGAATCGAATTCCGAGAGGAGAGGAGTCGCTATCCGCTTCTTCTTCTTGTTGTTGTGGTTCTTCTTCTTCGTATAGCTCACGGCAACCCTAGGATGCGCCAGCCCTAGGGTGTGAGAGGGAGGCGCCGGCCCTAAGCAAGAGGAAGGGCGCCGGCCCTAATGGGAAGGAGAAGAGGAGGAGGAGAGAAGAGAAGAGAGAGAGGGAGAGAATAATTAATCTCTTAATTGTCTTGATTGGAATTAAGGGCTAGCCTTTGGTTCCTTTATATAGTAGCAACTCCTTTGCTAAGTCTCCCTCTAAACCGAATTAACGGAATTAGTTATAAGAAATTTATCTTATAAATTTTCTTTTTGCTTATTCCTTTTAAGCCTAGTGTTATTATAAACAATTTATAATAAAACAAATTAGTTATCATAAGAGATTTATCCTATAAATTCTCTTATGAATTTTATTATAACTAACTTTATAATAAAACCAATTATTTATCATAAGAAATTTATCCTATAAATTCTTATGAATTAATTCCGTTTAAACTAAGTCTTTATTATAAACTAATTTATAATAAAAACTAATTCTTCTTCTCTTTAAATTATGGAATAAATTTTATAAGAAATTTATAAACTTTCTTATTATGGATAAATCAATTCATAATTGATTTTATAAAATTAAAATGAACCAACTCATGGATTATTTTAATCTTCCATAAAAGAATAAATTTCTATAAATTTTATTTATATAAATTTCTTTATACAAATTTATTTATCCATAATTTATAAAATAAATCGCGCTAGATTTATTTTATTAATTAAACCAATTAAATTGGTTTTCTCCTTTTATTTGGCCGGCCACCAAAGAGGGGTTAACACCCTCTTTGGTCGGCTAAACCCAACCCGGACCGTCGCGAATTAAACTCATTTAATTCGCCCAAAAAGCCTTCAAAAGGCTTAGGCATTTTAAGCTTCTAATGCGCCTCTGACTAACTCAGATTCGACTTATTTCTCTTGATCGGAAAATCCAATTTTCAACTCGTTTTAAATCCCTCGGATTACTCGTAGTGCGTGTGACTAAATAGGCTTTCGATTTATGTTGACCGTCTATAATCAACAAATTATAGAACGATCATGAGTGGCACCTAGTAGTACATCATGATCCCCAATTAATCGAAAGATCAACGGTTTGACCCTAGAAGAAATTATTCTGAAACCCTTCAGCAGCTCTAATTAATCGTGCCCCATTCCCTTCACCACCTTATACCCACTTGGTTCAGGACACGGTCAATGGTGTCAGTCCCCACTAGGCTGACTACGTCACGCCTAGCCCAAGTAATGTCTTACTCGTCCTTTGGATTTCTAATTACTCTCATGTATTTTAGAGACTCTCACTCTAAACATGATATGCTCTGGCCAGAGGCTTTGAGTAACAATCCGACGATAGGCCTGGGTATACATCTCCTCACAAGGAGTGGTGAATCCTTTGTAGGCTGTTCAAACATCTTCAGGCACTTCGGCTTATACCCGATCATCCTGGGTCCACACCTCCTTGGAGATGCTTGCTTAAGATGCCAAAGTATAAGTCTCCATGACCAAGATGACTTGAACACCGCAAGTCAAAGGAACATCGCACTTAAGCCGCAGTAAGATCTTCATTGACATATCTACATGTAGATTCCCATATGAAGTCTTACAGCTAGTCACTCCAATGAACTAGTTCCCTTAACTAGCATCCATGTTTATCTCCGGGCATCCCAATGCCACCAGCCAGTGAGAATCAGCTGATTAGAGAATAACCCATGCTAGTCTCAACAGAATTGATAGTGTCTGTTTTTATCAATTCATCGACTAGGGATATTTTCAATACTTCACATTTGCGCATTTAGAGATAATCACTAGTTGTGATCTCATCACAAATTCTCTTATGCTGTGAGTTGTATTACGGACATTCAGTAGATGAGTTTAAGATCCCAATCAAATACACAAGCATGTATACTCAAATAGTGAATTATCATTTATTAATATAAATGTTTTACAATCATAAGGCGATTGCCTTAGGACACTTCTCTCATATCACTAACAGTAGTAACCTAGCATCCACCTCCACCAAAGCCAAGAGAAAGGACCACATTACATGTTGGGACCGGGTGCATGCCGACGCGGACACGTATTGTAATTGTTACATAATTACATGCAGCGGAAACAAAAGCATGAATAATTTCCTAAATTATTCTAACACATATCCTAACCATGCAATGTGTTCACATAATTGTAATATAAAAATTTTTGTAGAAAAGGAAATTAATCTACGAAATACCTTGCGTAACATGGAAGAAGGGACGAGATCCAACCATTAGCGTCCCTTGAAAGCTCCGCCTCTATTCGTATCTACGCCGAGTATCGTCGGGATGACTTCGCTAAGGCACGAGTTTCGTGTTCACAAGAACTACTAGATTCTCCGTGAACACGACGAAAACCGAGAGAGTAATCAAATCGAAAGACCTTGATGCTTCTCCTTGTGCCCATGTCAAGAAGAAAGGGGAAAGGTCAATGGCCGGCCAAGAGAGAGGGAGAGAAGAAGAGGACAGAGCCCAAGCAATTCTTGGATGGATCAACTACCAAGGCACCCCTTGGGTCCTTTATATAGGGAGAGGTTTCTTAATTCCCAAGCAAACCTCTCCTTGATTATGGAATAATTTCTCAATCAATCCATAATCAAGGCTCTCATGATCAAACCTCCTCTCCTTGATTATGGAATAATTTCTCAATCAATCCATAATCAAAGCTCTCTTTCTTTTGGCATGATTATATAAAATTTATAAAACACACCAACCATTGGTTCATTATATAAAAATTTATATATATAAAATTTATATAACCTTTTATAAAATAAACCAACCTTTGGTCTATTTTATAAAACAAACCAAAATAGCCTTATCCTTAGTGGTGGCCAAAATTATATACAAGAGATCTCATCTCAAGTGGTCGGC